>KN805379.1:586260-641848 GCA_000818945.1 Schizochytrium sp. CCTCC M209059 | reverse complement strand
CGGCAGCGTTCTTTGTGACGGCGGCGCCGGCGACGCGGCGTCGGTGTCTCCGCCGTCTTTGTTCACGATTCTTTTCTTTTCTTTTCTTTTGTTCACGATTCTTTTCTTTTCTTGCCTCTTCTTTCCTTTTCTTTCCTCCTGTTTTGTTTTGTTTTGTTTTGTTTTGTTTTGTTTCTTTTGTTTTCTTTTGGTTTTTTTGTCCCTTTGTCTTCTTTCCGCATTGCCGTGCCTGGATCTGCCTTCTTTCTGGCGAGCATTGCGTGGCCGGCCTCCTCGAACGCAGCGGAGCCGCTCCTTTCTGCAGACCAGAGCATCTCTTTGATCCTTCCCCGCGGCCGCAGCTCTACATTCTTCGTCTCCCCTCGCCCGCGCGCCGCTTCTCCGCGTGGCGCGGCTGGCAGGCGCTCCCTCTCTCCCTCCCTCCCTCCCTCCCGGCCGCCGGCGCCGCCACTGTCCCCGGCGCCATTCTGCACTTGCGCGGCGCGACCCCGCACTTGCGCGGCGCGCATTCCGCACTTGCGCGCGCGCCGCCGCCGCGTCGCCGCCTCTGCGCCGGAGCGCAGATACAAGTCCACGCAGCGCGCCGCGGCGCCCGCCCGAGTCCAAAAACGCGCAGACCCGGCAGACAGACAGACCGCCAAGGCCAGAGCGAGCGAGCCAGCGACGCAAGCAGAGGCAGGCAGGTGAGTGGCGGCGCGGAGAGAGAGAGAGAGAGAGAGAGAGCCGCGCGGAGAGGAGCCGCGGCGGCGCGGCGCGCGGAGGCGGCGGCGAGGAAGGCGAGGCGCGGCGGAAGACTGACGTGATCGACGGAGGGATTGGTTTGTTTTCTCTGCACGACGATGCATGCGCGCGTGCGTGCGTGCGTGCGGTGACTGATTGATATTTTTTGGGGTGCCGTGCAGCTAGCTTTGTTGTAGGAGTCTCGGTTGTAAACAAACGAGCGAGGAAAATGCAGGCCGCCATGAAGATCGCCCCCCGCGCGGGCGTGCCCCACAAGGCCGCCCGGGGATTCAGCACGAGCGCCTCCTTCGACCTGCCCGTCGACTTCAAGGGACACCTCTGCGAGCCGCCCCCGCAAAAGGCCGAGGCCACCAAGGAGGAGCTCCTTGAGTACCACAAGAACATGTTCCTCATCCGCCGCATGGAGATCGCCGCCGATGGCGAGTACAAGGCCCGCAACATCCGCGGCTTTTGCCATCTCTACGACGGACAGGAGGCCATCGCCCAGGGTATCGAGGCCGCCTTTACGCGCGATGACGACGTCATCACCACCTACCGCTGCCACGGTATGGCCCTCGTGCGCGGCTCCTCGGTCCAGGCCATCTTTGAGGAGCTCCTCGGCTTCCGCAACGGTGTCTCCCGCGGCAAGGGTGGCTCCATGCACATGTACAACAAGTCCTCCAACTTTTACGGTGGTGCTGCCATCGTCGGTGCCCAGGTCCCCATCGGCGCTGGCCTCGGCTTCAGCCACAAGTACCGCCGCGAAAACGAGAACGACAAGATGAACGTCTCCATCGCCATGTACGGTGATGGCTCCGCCAACCAGGGCCAGGTTTGGGAGGCCGCCAACATGGCCGCTCTCTGGAAGCTCCCCGTCATCTTTGCCTGCGAGAACAACGAGTACGGCATGGGTACCAGCGTCAACCGCTCGTCCTACATTACCGAATACTACAAGCAGGGTAACACCATCCCGGGTCTCTTCATCGACGGTATGGACGTTCTCGCCGTCCGCGAGGGCATGAAGTTCGTCAAGGACTACTGCGGATCCGGAAACGGCCCCATGTACGTCGAGCTCAAGACCTACCGTTACCACGGTCACTCCATGTCTGACCCCGGTATCTCTTACCGTACCCGTGACGAGGTCACCAACGTGCGCCAGAGCCGCGACCCCATTGAGCTCGTCAAGAAGCGCCTTATCGAGGCCGGCTTCTCTACCGAGGAGGAGCTCAAGGAGATCGAGAAGTCGCTCCGCAAGGAGGTTCAGGATGCCCTCAAGGCTGCCAAGGAGTCTTCCGTCCCTGATGACTCCGAGCTTGCCACTGACATTTACACCACTGGCAAGAAGATTGGCGACGGACCGCGCCTTGAGTCCGAGATGCCCTCGGTCGTTCGCATGCCGGACATTACCAACAACCTCCACTACTAAAGAAGCAATCCTCCTCCCCCATCCAAATCAACCCCAAACACTCGCTCCTTCAAAAACCTTCTTCCCCTCCGTCCTTCCCTCTCCTTAACCTAAACCTCGTCTTCTCCTTCCTCCACTCTAAACTCTGGGTCCACGCAGCCGCGCTTCGAAAGGGACTCGAGCGTGCGATCCGTCTCCCTCCCCGCGCATGCGATGCATCTCAGCATCAGGGGAATAGAAAGCGTTGGCAGGTGTCTCTTTCTTCGTTTTCTCCCGAGTCTCTGCAGCAGCCGAGGGTTCACTTCTTCGCAATCGACCCGACACGTTTTGCGTGCCGACGTGCCAAATTTGCGTCGGCCGATCATTCAATAGCAAGGTGTCTAACGTAAAGTAAAGAGCGAAGACGTGTCTTCTTCGTGCAATGTTGTCTGGCTTTTTCCTTCATTTGTATCGTGAGCGGGCGAGGTGGAAGCAAGCTTTGGCCTTTGTTTTCTTCCCTTGAATCCTGTGAAAAAGAGAGAAACAAGGAAATGAAACTAAGAAAGAAAGGGATCTCCGCTACGATTGTCAAAAGCCGTCATCGGAGCTTTTCCCCTCGCACTCTTTCGGGAGCGGTCGACCTTTTTTTGACACACAAAAGAATATGCACCATTTCTAAATCTTTTCTTCTCTCCCTTGTTCCGCCAAGGCACAGGGCTTATGGATTTTCCCAAGCAAAAAAAGTTTTCCGCTGCAAATTGGTTCTCCCACTACACTCAGACGACACAATGGGTTGCTTCTCCAGCTTTCGGTTCGGCCCACCTTAAACGAATCACAGCATTGACACTCCTCTTCATATTTTACTGATGGGTAGTTTTAAGACGCGCGTTCGACCAACCGCGCCTTGCAGCAT
Organism: Schizochytrium sp. CCTCC M209059; assembly: GCA_000818945.1. Taxonomy (NCBI): domain Eukaryota; class Bigyra; order Thraustochytrida; family Thraustochytriidae; genus Schizochytrium; species Schizochytrium sp. CCTCC M209059. The sequence continues at coordinate 638,831 of KN805379.1, read as the reverse complement.
TCGAAGTTGCCAAGTTGTGGCTTTGTATCTTTTGGGATTCTGGACTCGCACATGTCAATAGCCAGTTGCCGCGGACGGTGCATCGAGGCTCCACGAACGCATCATGAGCCGCAAGGCACGCATGTCAGCCTCAAGTTGTTTGACGCGAAAGCGGAGCTGATTGTGCTCCTCCAGTGATACAGGTCTAGAGAGATCCTCATTTGCAGCCAAAGGCGTCATAGCACCTGCGTCTCGAGGCATGTACTGATTCACGAGTGGCTGTCCACGCAAAGGCGTTGAAGGCGCCCGCGACGGCGGCACGGCTTGCTGCTGAGGTTGAGATTGATAATGCGATTGCGGTGCCTGGGCTTGCGGCATTGCCGGTGCCTGTGGCTGCGACTTCATTGCCGTTGACGTGGCTTGGGATTGCAAATTACCCATGTAGTTCTCATTGCCTGCAACCACGAGAAGAGCACGATCACCCATACGTGTCATGGCCCAAGCTTGAGTGCCCTTGAAGTCTACACATGCCCAATCGCCCTCCATGCGAACGAGCGGAATGGCTTCATGCTCACCAATCGTGCCGACCACCTCTCCCTCCGTGCTCGGTGACGCGCGCACATTGATGCGTGCGCCTTCAGGAAGGTCTCCCGCAAGCTGAATGAAGTCTTGCTGTTGCTGCTGTTGCTGCTGCTGCTGCTGCTGCTGCTGCTGCTGCTGCTGCTGCGGTGGCATGGGCGCCGAAGACGGCATGGGCTGAGATTGTTGCGCATCCTGGAGTCCTGCAGCGGGCTCGTCACCGGCTGGCGACGCCGGAAGCTCGCCGCTCTCGCAAATGGCCGTGAGCGCATCTTTGATGACTGCAATGAGTTTGTGCGATCGTACGCTGATATTTCGCGTGGCTCCCGGCGCGAAAATTTTGCGAACAGCCTCGTCGCCCTCCATGGGCGGCAAGTTGTCCACCTTATCCTGCATATCCGCAATCTTGTCCACATCAAACTTGAGCAGCTTGCCTTCGATTACTTCCAGCACTGAGAACTTGTCAAAGAATCGCAATGCAGCATCCGATTTGCACGCAGCGTCCACTGCTCCGGGCGGAGCGCCCTCCCAGAACTTTTGCACGTCCTCGAACTCCATCTTCTCCAAGCTTGCTTGTTCGCTTGTTTTCTTGCTTGCTTGCCGGCCGCCACCGCAAACCCGACTCGCACGCCGTTTCCGCACGCGCAGAAGACCGAAAGCCTTTGCACCCTTGTTCTTCGCGCCACGCGGGGTCGTCGAGCCTCGCCTTCTCGTTTGCGAATTAATCTCGTCGACGCCAAGCCTGCGCGCTCCCGCGTTATCGCTCCCTAAGTATGATTGTGCGACGGATAACTGCCGACTCCGGCAAGAGGCCCAACAATCAGCGTTACCACCATTCTACAAGTTCCAGTTGATACAAAGGTACTGCAAGATCTGGTCTTACCGTCTCTCTCTTTTTTTGCTCTCTCTCCCACTCTGTCTCTCTCGGAGCAAATCGAAAACGACGAGATCCTGAGGGAGGAGCGACACGAGGGAGAGAGCGCGCGCAGGCGTGCAGGCCCGCAAACCCGAAGGAGTCGCTCGGTCGCCGGCGGCGGACCTGCGCCGAGGAAGAGGCGCGGCGGCGAGAAGACGCGGTGGTAGGAAAACAGGGCAAAGCCTTCCCGGCCCTCACAATGACGGAGACGCCGCAGAAGCAGTTGACCCCCGCACGAGGTGCAGCGCCGCAGAGCAGACGAGCGCGAGCGCTGGCGTTGGCGCTGGTGCTGGTGCTAGCGCTAACGCTGTCCTCAACCGCAGAGGGCTCTTGGCTCTCCGATGTGAAGGAATTCTTCTTTGGCTCCGAAAGTGAAAGCGAGATCGCCGGAACCCTATCCAACAACAAGAAGAAGAAGAGCGAACGACCCAGGCCGCAACCCCCGCATGCCGAAGGGCTCGTGATCGCGGACTACAGCGACATGAGCCTCAACAAGGTCATGCAAGGTGGGCGCGTCGTGGATCTTGTCTCGGGCCTTCACTTTGACTCCATCCTGCAGGACTCCCCCGACGAGATCCGACCCGCCTCAGTGATCGCATTCTTCGATTCCAATGATGAAAAGTGCTTGAAAGAGTACAAGGCTCTCAACTGGATGAGCCTTGCAGAGGCTAAACTTCCTGCTCGGGAACTTCTCTTTGCCAGCCGCTACGACATGCACGCGGCCCCTCGGCGTGCCTGGTACAAGTTCACACCTGAGATGGACCTTGCCAAGCGCTTTGGTGTTACGAAGTGCCCTGAAATTGTCTTTGTGCCTCGCTCATGCAACGGCTGGACCGAGTGGTGCAGCCGCGGCGCCGACCCGGAAGACACTGACGTAGAACTCATTGGTTGCGCTGACTTCAAGGAACAGTGCACAAACACCATCAAGTGGGACGGCAAAGGTGACCTGACTTCCTGGATCAAGGATCACATTCAGTCAGAGGGCCGCCCGAAGCTTTCCAAGTATCTTGGCACCTACAAGGATCAGAACTTGTGGCTCCGTAGGCGCGAGGAAACGACCACCTCTACGATGCTGCGCAACCTTTACCTGGCGCAGGCCTTTCCCGCATTCACCCCTCGTGGCTTCAAAGCCATGCCGGTTCCTCAGGAGTTCATGAAGTTTCTCACCGATTTTGTCGACCGTCACAAGAACGCCAAGCGCACAGAGCACTGGGAAGCAGCGTCGACGCAAATGTCCTTTCACGAAACGCCAACTGATTTCACTGATCTTGACCGCGAGCGGGCTTACGCGAACCGCATGGCCAATCAGTACATCAAGCCTCTGGTTGAGGAGTGGTCCCAAATGGGTGATCTGGAGCTGACTGCTTTCTACGGCGTGCGCCACTACAAGCATGGTAACTGGCTTCGCTCGCACATTGACCGGATTGACTCGCACGTGCTGTCAGTGACTATCACAGTGGCCAAGGGTCCTTCCGAGGGAAATGCCACCTGGCCTCTTGAGGTGATCGACTGGAATGGCGACCACGTGCGCTATGAGCACCCCGCTGGTAGCATGGTGCTCTACGAGTCGTCCAAGCTGCCGCACGGTCGCCCGTATCCGAACGAAGGCGGGGAGCATCTCGGTGCCTTTATTCATTTCAAGCCTCGGTCCGCTGGCGCCGACATGAACCGTCGCTGGGACGACATTGCGAGAGTGGCGCGCGCGCACCAAGCCGGATTCACCTCGTACAAGAACTACAAGCAGACCTCAATCATTGATCCGGATCCGGCAACCATTGAGTATGCGAGCAAGCGCTTCGGCGAGGGCACGAACTGGAAGCCAGTGGGCAAGCGTAGTGCCAACAACAATGACAATGATGACGATGATGACGATGAAGAAGTCTCGAATGGCTCGTTTCCTGTCGATTTTAAGAATGGCGCGGATCGTCCGCTCGATTTGCACTGGTTGCGTCCTGATGGCGGCAAGGTGCTTCAGGGCACTCTTGGACGTGGCACGCAAATGACAGTGACGACCTTTCGCGGTCATCGCTTTGCCTTTACCGAAAAGGGTGACGACAAGGCTCTTCCGGATGGCGTCTTTACGATGGAGGCCGGACGCTCCATCGTTAAGTACTCTCTCACCCAGGCCGGCACCCCGCGGAACCCTGAGACGAAATTTGCGGACAAGGTCCGAGAACGAATCAAGCTGGAATAATTCATCATCAAATAAATCACGTTGGGGGGGGGGGGGGGGGGGGGGAGCAACATGGCGCTTTTGGCTGAGGTCACTCATTATCAAGTATAATATCCACTTTCTTTCTGCAGACTTTCCTTTCTGGGAAAACCCAAACAAGGAAGATGATGTATACAGTCACAAATTGATCATTCAAAGAATGTGAAACAAACATGGCAACGTGTATTGCGCGTGAGTGCGTAAACAGAGCCCTGTGGTCAGTCAGTTGGTCGAGTACACGTATGTCTTGCGACCCTTTTCGACAGTCATGGTGCCTCCAGGAAGAGGCTTGGGCGTCTCCTTGCCCTTGCCTGGAAGCGTAGACGACCAAAAGAACTTGTGGCCACGGTACGAGCCAATGTCAAAGGACGCGCCCGGTGCAACGGTGCCTTGATGTACAGGAGTATCGTCGTGGCCCTGCCAGTATACAGCGAGGGTCTTCGAATGCTTGTTTTTGAAAGTGACGGGAATCTGATCGTTGCGCAAATTGGACTCAGCATCCTTCTTATGTCTCCATCGCGTCCCCTTGCCATATTCTACGCTGGAAAAGTGAGGCACCTGGGGCTCCTCGGAGGGCGTGCTACGATATCCGGCATATTGTGAATTACGTCGCTGGTGCGCACGTGCGGTGGCCACGATATCATCCCATTTGCCAGCCTCTTCAGTGTGCATAGACTTGGGCTTGAAATGCGCAAAGCAGCCCACGTGCGTGCCGCCTTCATTTTTGAAGGGCCGGCCATGAAGCAGCTTGGACGACTCGTAGAGAACCATGGTCCCGCCCGGGTGCTCGTAGCGCACGTGATCTCCGTTCCAGTCCACGACCTCCAGAGGCCAAGGGTGCGCTTTGGACTTTTCCTCGTCCAACTTTTTCACGGATATCGTCACTGAAAGCACGTGCGTATCGATGCGATCAACGTGATTCTTCAAGATCGAGCCATCCGGGTACTCGCGCATGCCATAAAAAGACGTGAGCTCGAGTGAGCCGGGCGGGAGATTGGCCCATTCTTCGACCAGAGGCTTGAGGTACTTGTTTGCCATGCGGTTCTTTTCGTGGCTTTCGCGGTCCATGTCCAAAAAGCTTGTGGGCGTCTCATGAAAGCCCATTTGCGTGGATTCAGCGTTCCAGTACTCGGTGCGACGATATTTCTCGTTGCGTGTAAAGAAAGAATCGAGCCATTTACGAAAACCGTCTGGAATCGGCATTGCCTTGAATCCGCGCGGCGTGAAAGCGGGAAAAGCCTGCGAAAGGTAGATGTTGCGCATGTGGTTGTCGGTGGTCGTGCTGTCTCGACCCTTGATCCACATTCCTTGATCCTCGAGGGTCTCGAGGAAGCCGCTAATGGCCGGCTCACCTTGAGCATCTACAAGTCGAGTAATCCAGGCTTGGAGGTCTTCCTCTCCCTGGGCATCCCACTTCTGCGTTCCATTGCAGGACTCGACAAAGCCCTCGCAGCCCATGTATTGAATGCCCTCTGCATCGGTGTCCCGAATGCACCATTCTGTGAGACCGTTGCAGGTGCGCGGGGCAAAGACAACTTCTGGGCATTGCGCGACGCCGAAGCGCTTGGCAAGGTCCATTTCGGGCGTAAACTTGTACCATGCACGGCGCGGGGCCGCATACATGTCGTAACGAGCGGTCATGAGACGCTCGCGGGCGGGGAGCTCGCGCTCAGCAAGCTGATCCCAATTCAGCTCGCTGTATTTTGCCATGCACGAATCGTCGCTACTGTCATAGAATACGACCACGCTCGGAGGGCGCATCTCGTCGGGAGTGTCCTGCATGAGGTCATCGAAGTGAATTGCGTTCACGAGGTCAATGACGCGAGACTGAAGTCGAACTTTGGGAAGGCTTCCTTGCGGCGCGCTGTGATCGAAAACCTCAACGTGCGCCGCGTGCTCGACTTGAGCCGTCTCCGTCGGCGCGTACGCGGTGCGTCCGAGCGCGCCGGCTACAGTCTCGCTCACAGCATCCATGACCTGCTCCAGCAGGCCTTCTCCAGGAATAACGCTCACACACATGGCCAGAAGCGCCAGTGCAAGCGCGCCCAGCTTGGCGCTGCGCGCCGTACCCGGTCGCGTCGCGGTCATCCTGGCTCGCCTTTCCGACTGCCTCCGGACTCGTCTAGGCGCGTGCAAGGCGCAGTCGCGGTCGCGTGCGGTCGGTCGTCCGGTACCAGCAGCGCCCGTGCGCGTGCGCGTCTCCCTCGTCAGCGGCCGCCAGCCGCAGCCAGAGCAGCTCTCCCAGCGCTCGCGATCGGGGTTTGCCCTCGCTAGCCGCCCGGCTCTTCTCTGCTCAACCCTGATCGATCGCGCCTCCTCTGGTCGCTATTACTGTTATGATTATTGTTATCTCTTTCCTTATCCTTATCCTTTCCTTTTCTGCGCCACCGCGCGGGCGCGGACGAGGACGAGGACGAGGACGGCGCGGCAAGGCGGTCTGGTCTGGTCTGGTCTGGTCTGGTCTGGTCTGTCCCCCCGGCCGTGCCAGTGGCCGTGAAGGGAGGGCCCAGCCGTGGTTCGCCGGCCGCAAGTGACCCGTGGCCGCGCCGAAGCGTCCCGGCCGCTTGCTTGCGCTGCGCGCACCCCGGTGTGTACCCTGCGCGTACCGTTTTAGACGGACGATGGCTTCGGCGGCGGAGGCTTGGAAGCCGCCTCCGTCACCGTCGGCGCGGGGACGGATAACGGCACCCTGAAGAAGGGACGTCCGCGTGCGTGGGCCGAAGCGCGGCCGGACGGAACGCAAGTGATCTGGCTGCCACTGGTTGCCTAGTTCGTGTTTTCATCGATGATATTTTGTCTAACATAGGCCTATTCACGCGGCGCGCGAGCTTAGAACGCTCCTGTTGCCCTGGCCGCCACTGGTGGACGCAGGCACTACGGTGGCGGTAGATGTGGGGGTAAAGAGCGAGACGATGGCGAAGAGGAGGACGCCGGTGAGGAAAACGAGCACCTTGGATCTTGAGGATGAGTAGTACAATGCGAGAACGAGCCCGAGCATCAGAAAAATCGACCACCATGCCTCTCCGTCCGCCTTCACCATGGCGGCAGTGGAGTCTCTACTGGCATCGCTCTGCAGGGACAAAGTGTCTTTTGCATCGGGAAGCACGAGACCTGAAGGTCTTGCATTGGCGCGGAGTGCATGTAGCCACGCTTCCTTTTCCGAATTATCTTGGGCCAAGCAGACAATATTCCGGTCAGGCGTGACAATGAGTAGAGCGTGTGACGCTCCGTCCGCTAGCGGCGATCCATCGGGCAGATCCTGTGCGCCAATGACCTCACACTTTGCTCGAAAGTACCATTTGCGGCGATGACGACCCATCAACGCCTTGCTGCCCGGCCGCGCGTACACGAGACAGTCATTGAAGAGAAAGAACTTGCGGCGCTTTTTCGTCTTGCGATGCGTGCATAGCTTGACAAGCTCGCCTTCTTTGACAAAGATACGGTGCGTTTGAAAAAGTACAGCGCCGCCATCCTGTTGCGAGCGATCTCCAGCGGCCGTGACATTGGTGCCGGCGCTTGCAACGGATTCGTCGTCGGCGATCGGAGACACACAGTCAGGACTCGCGGTACTCTCCCCTGCCGCCACGCTTACGCCTTCGCTTGCTGTAGTGATGGCACTCTGGACTTCCCAGACCTTCACTGCATTTTCTCGCTGACGAACAGTTTCGTTTATTTCGGAAGCCACCTGCTCCATGTGCGCAAGGGCTTCCTTACACGCAGCAAGGTCTTTGTGCTCTTTGGGAAGTCGCTTGATGAGCTCTTGCAAAAGAAGAATGTGTCTTGGCACTCGTTGAATCGGCATGACGAGAAGCGACAAAAAGGTTTGACCGCGCCCGGCGGTCTCTTCGCAATCCTTCACGACCTTGGCAAATCGCTTGCTCGTGGCGCAGAGACGCGACAGGAGCGCCAAAGCATCATTATGATTCGAGCAGTAGTCTCTGTAGAGGCGAAAGTACGGTGCAATGTGCCGATACAAGTCACCAACTGTGTGTTTCGATCGTGCTGCCTTGAGAGCTACCTGAAATTCCAGAGACAAAGTGTACAGTTGCGAAACGTTGCTAAAAATGGTTCGTACAACGTGGTGTTCGCTGCCGCAATCTGACTGCGCTACGACTTCGCGCACCGCGGGCACGAAGTCTTCGATGAGGATTTTTAAAAAGTCGGCATAACGCCGCTCCGTCTCGCAAATCTCCTCGCACGCGCGCTCCCAGGCAGCGGGCTCGCACGACGAGGACGGCATTTCGGCAGATCAAGAATTTGTCGTTGCTTGTTTTGACAAGCCGAGAATAACGCTTTGCCTGTTTTGGAATTGGAAATGGTCTTTCGGCCGAAGGTGAAACCCATTTTTCTTTTTCCATTGTTTGATGAAGCGTTTGGAAAAGAAGCCAGCGAACTGTCCGCCTGTTGGGACAGGGGCAATTTATGCGGCTCACATTGAAATAGACATAGAGAAAGCTTCCTCTTAGGGGTGGTGTACCATATGCGAACCTGTGTAAGGGAGAAGGAGCGAAAACAAGGCTGGACAGGGATAGAAAAAAGCATGATTAGTTTGTTTCCGGCGGTCAGGCAAAGGCAAGCTCTTGCCAGCCATTTCTTTTGCCGATGGGGACGGGGAAACCTTTTGCCGGACGCCAGCTGTTTTCCAGTTGCAAGAGAAAGAGAAAGAGAGAGAGCCGCACGACGCACAATGCTGAAAAGTCCGCTGAAAAAAAAGGCTAGAATGCACAGTTGCAAGAGAAAGAGAAAGAGAGAGAGCCGCACGACGCACTCCACCTTTTGGCATTGCACAAGAATTAGGGGGGCTGGGTTGGAAAAAAATAATTTATATTTACAAAGGCGATGCAGACGTTGTCTTTCCAGCATTTCGAAACATGCCGCGCGAGGACACGAAACGCAACAGTCTTTGAAAAAGAATATAGCGAGCGCGGCTTCTTTAAAAGGCACGAAGACGCACGTCGAGAGGAAAGATGTCTGGAGAAGCTCGCACGTTCGTACTTTTTCTAGATATGCTGCTGACACGGGGGTGGGTATACAACTCTATATACATTCTTAAATTTGAATCATCTATATTTTCTCCGATCAGCAGGCGCCAATCCGCGTAATAAGCTCGTTGTAAAAGCCTTCGGCCAAGTACAAACGACGCTGAAATGGCATAGACTCCCTATCATCGAAAATGTGTCTGGCTGACTCGGGAACTGTGTCGATGTAGGTGGAAAATTCAGTGAAGCCGATGCGTTTGGGGTCGCTTTCATGCACGAGCAAGATGGGCTTTTCGGCTTGCAAGGCCGTGTCGAGCTCCATGCAAACTGCCTTGGAATTGAAAACAGTCTTACTCAAGAAGAGCAAATAGCACTTTGACGCCCGGATTCCAGCTTGCATCTCCTCCTTGGAGAGATTGCCCTCCGTACGCTGGTCGACCCAGACCTTGAGTCCACGATTGGCGATCTTTTCAGCCATGAGATTGCATGCATCACCTGCCTCGAGCTGCTTGTGGCTCAAAAAGACGTGATACTTCAAGTCAGAGGCTAATGGTAAATCTGCAGCGTCCACCATACCCGTGTCCTTTTCATCCTCTTTCAGCGAGCCGTCTTGGAAAAACGGTGCAAGGTCTTCCACTTTGGCGTTTTTAGTGCCCACAGACTCGACGAAGGCTGCGCCGGATTGGCGTGCGTCCACGACGTCGTCGTACGCGACCAAGACAGACGCGTTTCTTGGCGACTGAAGGAGAAGCCCCCAAGGCAGGTCTCGAAAGACCGCGTCGCGCGCACCTCGAAACATGCTCAGCAGCGTCTTAAGGGTGCTCAATGGCTTGTCAGAGTCACGCTCGACGCGGATCCAGATCTTGTCCTTGGTCTGCTCAAGAGCAAAGACGGTGAAGCCGAAGCGAATGATAGCCTGATTCCCTGCAAGCTGAGGCGCCCGTCTTCGAGGCCCCGTGTCGCCACTGTATTGAACGCACAGCGAGAGCAAGCGCGTAAAGACGCCGTCCGGAAGAAAGAACTTGGAAAAGTCCAAAACGCATGTCAGACTGATGTCCATGTCAGCCATAGCTTCGTCAAGACTAGCATCTGTCGAACTCTTGAGCAGACTACTCACGAAATAAAGAGGTTGACTTTGGCGGCCCCTTGTCAGCGCCTCCTCTGGAAACGCCCAGTCTGAAATCAGCATAGTCTCCTGCATAAACTCCCGCAGATACTCGACTTCTTCGCCATTCCAGAGAAACTCGAGTAGACTGAGCGTGGCAACGCCGCGCTTACGGAGAATCGCAAAGTCTTTCTTGAGACCAGCCTTTTGAAGCTCGCGATTGTGTCGCATCTGCCTGACATGGATCTTGTCTGCGATCACGCGCGAAAGCTTGTCGAGAAGCCATTGCGGGTTCAGCACAACCTTGTCGTGCAGACTGTCGGTGACGCGCAGATGAACGAGCATGCCGAGCTCGTGAAAAAGCTCGAGCAACTCGTCTGTTTGGTCGCCAGCGTGATATTGGTTCGCCAGCTCCTGCACCGTTGCAAAGGGCACGTGGTCGCAGTCAAGGTTCAGCAGGTCCTCCAACACCTTGAGCCACCGCAGCGAGATCTTTCGCGTGACGGCCTCGAGCGACGACGCGCTTGCTTCGACAGCAGCGCGCAATGCCGAGGCACGATCTAGCTCACGACTCATGTTGTCAATGGGAAAGAAGCTTAGCTCTCCTGCAGGGTTCGTGACGATGTTTTCGTTTTCGTCGACAGAGAGAGTCTCCACGAGGATCTCCTCCACAACGTTGGCGTCAACTGATGCCTGGTCATAGTGCGTACCCACTAAAATGATGGGCGCAGTTGGCGCATGCAGCTTGACCGAGTTGAGCCAAATGGAAAGGTACTCCACCGCTTTCTCTTGCTCAAGGAGAAGTTCTTGCATGTCGAAGACGACCATGAAGACGCCGCCCTCATGCGTGAGAAAAAGGTGATGCAGTGCGTAAAAGACGTCCTGGCCCGCATAGTCCCAGATCGTAAAGAAGATCTTCTGGCCCGCCTGCGTCTCGCCGGCCATTTCCTCGATCTCCGCGAATCTGAATCGCTGCGCCATTTCGGCCTCAGGAACGAGCTCCGCTACCTCCTGTGCAACGAAAGGCCGCCGCGCAGAAGAAGTCCGGCGTCCAAAGACAAGATCCGAAGCCTTTCGGCTGATGCGCTTGGGGAGCGATTGCCGCTTCCTGCTCGTGGCTTGCTTCTCCTGCGCGGCCATGCGCAGCGCCGCCGCGCGATACGCCTGGCGTTCAAATCCGCTGTCAACGTCTTTGATCTCTTTCCAGGACTCTGCATCGGTGCGCTTGAGCTCGACGCCCACCGTCGAGACGTGCTCTGCCACGGGCTCCATGCCCAGCAGCGAGCGCACCGTGGACGTCTTGCCGGCGGCGCCCTGGCCGACGACCATGAGCTTGCAGCGGCCCAGTTCCGCGAGGTCCCCGTTCGCCAGCGCCGCCTTGAGCGCCTCCGCCGACGCCGTAGAAGAAGGCGTGCACGCCGACGTGGTGCCGAGTGCATCCCCGATGGGCCGCGCGGCCTCCGTGCCGTCCAGCACGCGCGTCGAGGCGCCCGTCTCTGCGTCCCAGACACGCACACTGTAGTCCCTGGACCCAAAGGAATTGCCGGATCCGCTCGCGATCTCGAACCCGAAGAGAGACACCGAGCGCACGTAGTCCGAGTGCCCGTGCAAGACGTGCAGCGAGGCCCCGCTGCGCGCGTCCCAGACCCTGACCGTGGTGTCGAAGGACCCGCTCACGATGCGGTCTTCCTCGAGCGCGACGGAGAGCACCACGTCGGCGTGTCCTTGGAGCTCGAGGACCGGCTCGAAGGAGGGCACGGCGTAGACCCTGACCTTGTTGTCCTCGGACCCGCTCACCAGGTGGTGCGCGTCGATCGCGACGGCGCGGACCTCGCCTCTCGCCTCCGTGAGGACGCGGCGCGTGCCGCCACTGGCCCGGTCGAAGACGCGCACGGTGCTGTCGCTCAAGGCGGCCACGAGCAGGTCCTCGTGCGCGGCGACGCCCAGGACGAGCGCCTTGGCGTCGATTCTCAAGGTCTCTCGGCCGCTCGACTTGTCCCAGACACGGAGGGTCTTGTCGCTGGACCCGGAGATGATCTCGTCGCCGTCGAAGACGACGCTCTTGACGGTCCCGGTGTGGCCCCTGAGGGCGTGCAGGACGGAGGCGGTGGCCACGTCGATGGTGAAAAGGCCGCCGCGGTCGGTTCCTACGGCGGCCAGCATGCCCTGCACGGCCACGGTGTTGGCCTCCTGGTTGTTGGGCACCTTGATTTCCATGACGAGGGCGCCATCCTTCTTGCTCCACGCACGGAGGTAGCGGTCCTCGCTGGCGGCCAGCACGAGGTCGGCGGACTGCGCGACGCCGTACACGGTGCCTCCGATGCGGCCCATGGCGGAGGCGGCGGTGGCGGCGAGGAGAAGACGCGAAGAGAGAGAGAGCTTGAGCTGGTTGTTAATTGCTGTTGGTGCGCGGACTTGGTACGTCACGTCCACCGTGGGGGCACGTGCACAGGGCGAGCGTGTCGCGGCGGCGCCTGCGCACAGGGAAAAAGGGTCAAGTGCGCAGCGCAGCTGCCTGCGACTTGCGGGCCTACCGGTCTGCCTGCCACGTGGTCGCGGCGTGGCCCGAGGGCGAGCGAAGGGGAGCTTTGGTGTTTGGGCAAAGAATTCCAGCGCGCGCACACCTTGCGGGCCTTTTTAGATTGAAAAGCTGCGTGCTCAGCTAGCACGAAAAACCTTTGCCTTTTACTGTTTGGCCTAGCTTGTGCTCCCAGTCTACTTTTACAAAAAGTATGCACCAACAAACAAGCGGCGTGTGTACGTATACAACTAACATTCCATCCGAGGCTTGCGGGAAAGGAAAACAGAGACAGGTGTATGATCAAGAGAAGACCAAAGGCGATCGAAACAAGTTTCGCGTGCAACGTAGCGAAAGAGATTCGTGCAGCGTGCTGATGTTGTTGACTGTGTATGCTCGAGCTCTTTTTTTACCCAAACGCATAAGGAAGAGTGTTGGTTCATTCGAACCGTCCCTTTGCTCGACTTTGCTCAATTCTGTATACTTTATTCGATCCCACATGCTTTCGCTCTTTATTGCATTTCTGACGCTGGAGCAAAGGCGAGGAAACGGTGACAAAGTGAGGCAAAAGTGCGTGTCATGAGAGCATGCAAAATATAATAGACAAACTCGTTAAAAGTTCAAAGAATGGCACGCACGCTGCGTTTCTTGATCGCGAGCATATCAAAGACGGCTTGATACATGTTGCCGTTGAAGACAACGGGCTCACGAAGCGCCCAGCGGTCAGCCGTTCGAAACGGTGCTTGTATGATATGAGATCCACTAATGAGTCCACCACCCGCCATAATGGTGTTGTAGCCACCGCCAACAATGTTGGTTGAGGCTTGTGCTAATCTACCAGCATCAGGGCCATAATTGTCCGTCGCGGCGTCAACGATGGATCTGCCGGCAGCAGAACCGATCTCGCTGACGCTGTCCCAGACCTGATTCGTAATCAGGCTGAGCCCCGCGAGACCGTCCGCCAAGGCTCGGCGCATGTCAGGATCGGTCTCTTCAGCAAATGCACGTGCAAGTTCCGTTTTAGAGAGCTGGCTCATGCCTTCTCCAACCCTGTCACGAACCATGCCAAGCGCTCGCGCGCTGGCGTTGCCGACCTTGAGCGCCCCGTTACCCATGAACTCGGCAGCCTCGAGAGTGGCGGGATCCACAATCAAGGGTACCGACTCGTTCGTCTTTTTCGTATGTGTGCGTTGGGATAGACTTTCTATGTTTGTCGCGGTGCGCTTTGTCTGGGCGCGCAGGCCACTGGCAATCGAAGTGGCCACACCCTCGCGCTCGATGGCTTCAAGGCGGATCTGCATTTTGGCGTTAGCTTCTGCAAAGGCCCCCTCAATCGTCGAATCAAGAGCTCCAAGTTGACTTGCGATACATTCAGCGACTGCCTTCAAATCGGCCTCGGTCGCACCCATGCGCGCGCGCAACTCATCCATGTGACGGTCGAGGGCAAAAGCTGGAAGTGGCGAGTTGGGTGGAGCAGCAAGTTGAGGACCTCTTTCCACGATTTGATCCGTTCCCTCGATGGAAACTGGCACATCGGGTTCGTTTTGAGCATCAGGAATTGGCGCGTGAATGTCCAATAAAGGAGTCCGCGCGGTGACCGCATGTTCTCTTACAATGGATGGATTCTGTCCGAGTGTAGGTGGTTTCCGCCCAGGCGTTGGTGGTTTCCGCTCGGGAGTTGGTGGCTTTGTGGTCGCGTTTATATCAAGTGGAGGCATTGTGAGCCCATTGTACGGCGTCACAGAGGATGCAGGCGAGGCTGCCGAGCATATAGAGGAGCTGAGGCGAGCTGCGCACTTGCGATGGACCGCGGACTTGCAGGCACGGCACTCGAGACCCTGCTTGAAGAGACCGAGGAGAAGTTCATTGCAGACCTTGCATGCTGTCGGCTTGGAAAATGTCTTGACGACGAGGGCATGATCTTGCGGCCCAAGCATCCACGTTTGCACGGGGGACTCACGCGTATGGCGCGTGGGACCGGGGAGGTCGCCTGCGACCCCAGGTTGGCATGGGCTTTTTGCGTCAAGGATTGCAGCGCACTTGCGATGCGTAGCAAGGCCACATTTCACGCAGGCGAGTCCTTGCTTTCGCACGCCGAGCAAGAGTTTTCCGCATGCCGCGCATTTTGTGGGTTTTGTAAAAGTCTTGACGTCGAGATCGTGCGCAAGAAGCGAGGCCGGCTCCCCGTCCCCGTCGTCCCCAAGCAAGAGAAGCTCTGGGGAGGACACGAAGGATCCTTGGTCGCTCTTCCCTCGAGTCCTTGGCGTCGCGGGGGGCGTGATGGCAGTCTGCATGGGCGAGACTTCCTCGGGCATGCCTTGCCCGCCCCGGTCGCTCTGCGCGGGCTGTCGCGTCCCTGCGGTTTTCGACCCTTTCAGCATCATCCCCGACTTCGTGAAATCAAATCGTCCGTCCACCGCGGACGACTCGGTCCTCTGCTCCTTCTTCTTGCGCGTCTCCGTCGCAGTGGCCGGTGCTCTTCTTCGCGCGGGGGCGCGGGCGCGCGAGCGCGTAGATCGCCGCGCGCGAGCGAGTCCTGGCTGCCGCCGCTTTTCACAGGGGTGCGACACGAAGTGATCTGAAGGCTGTTTGTTTGCAGGACCAGGTCAGACTGACTCGTGGACTCTTTCGCATGCAGTGCCGCGGCCAAGCTCGACGAAGCCGGCCGGTCCAGGCAAAGCAAAGAGAGGAACAGCAAGCCCGCTTTTTAGCCACCCCGAGCCGGCCCAGCACAGCCCACTCCAGCCCGCTGCAGGTGGCAAGCGCAGAAGAGGTTCTGTGGACGAGCCTGTTTGCCTGCGGAAGAGGCGAGGCCAGCCGGTCTCGACGAAGCGAGGTCGCGGTTCGGCGGCCGTCTCTTGTTCAGCCTTCGGAGCCTAGTCAGGTGGGACGAGCGCGTTGACTTGCCACTGGATGGGCTATCTATACTGCACTATGCTGCGCTGCGTTGCATTGCATTGCGTTGCGTTGCGTTGCGTTGCGTTGCGATAAAGGCAAGCTCGCGGTCGCGGTGGGAGAGGGCGGATTGCATGGCGTTATGCCGTGAGCACGCTCATGGGGCCCGCACAATACGGACAAGACCCGAACATCGTGTCAAAGGTGTGGCGCGTGGATGGGAGCGACTGGAACCAGTCGCGTAGACACACGGGGTGAAAGCCTCGCGAGCACTTTGGGTTGGGGCAAACGCAGTCTGGGAGCACGGAGTCAACCGCGTGAGTCTGAGCACCATTGGCGCGAGTAGGCAAGGCCTCGAGAGGAAGCCTCACGCAGTAACAAACGCCGCACTCTTGCTGGTCGCCCAAATCCTTGGCGTCTTTTTGCGGAAAAGCCTCGAGCTCGAGAACGCGAAGGAGATTGGCACGCACGGATTTGGCTCGATCCCAAGTGCGCAAGTTGCGGTTGAAACGTTTACGAAAAGTCCCGAGAGCGCTCTCAGAACCCATGAACTGGCACTCGCAGACGGAGCGTGGGGCCTGAATAGAAAGACGGATCTGTACCGAGCAGTGTTTTGCGAGGGCAATCCGACGATACAAAATGCTATAGTCTGGATCCACAGGGTCAAGCACCCATGCGTGGGCGTCGAGATCGTCGAGCTCGGCCCACACGCCCTGAAAAGACTCGAGTCGATCTTGAAATTGCAAAACGAGACCGCGTAGCCCGGATACACGCCTCACAGACCCCAGTGGCGCAGTGCCAGGGACGGGGCCGGCGAGATCATCCACATTCAAAGCCTCCGGGACGGCAGCCTTGAGGGATGCAGCGGTTTGGGGATACGTTGCCGGCAATTGTACGTGCAAGGTGTGTTCGCGGCCAGCAGCGTCGTGTACAAGGACATCAAGAGCGCGCATGTCGCTCGAGACCTTGGCAATGTGACGCCAGCCAAGGGTCTCGATCGCATTCACGACGCGGCTACAAAAACGCAGCGGAGCAGCAATGTTGTGCGCTGCCGCTTGAGTTTGACCATGAGAATCAAGGGTCTGGTCTCGAAGAGCGTGCTCGAGAACCTCGAGAAGGTCTTTTTCGAGATCGTTGGGGTCTGCAATCATTTCGTCATGCTGTTTGAGACGCAGATCAACGAGATCGCGGTGTGGCCGCAAGAGCTTGGTGAGTTCTGCGTCCCCGAGGAGCTGACGGGGCCGCGCAGCGCGCATCCTCTTGTGCTGTCTTTTCGCTGCGTCATCCTTGCTTTCGTTCCTGTCTCCGTTGCCGGTGCCATAGCTTTCGTGTTGGCGGTTCGCGGCAGTCACGCACACGAGGAACTCGCGCCCGTCTCGCGCACGCAGCGTGCCGCGAAGGCTCCCATCTGCAGCGCCCGCGACGAGCACCATGAGCTCCAATGTGTTTGTCGGTCATTCGGTCGCTCGGTCGGTCTGTCGGTCGTTAATTTTTATTTGCTAAAAAAAAGAAGAAGGAGAAAAAGGAATGTCATGTGGCGGCGTTGTGTTCTATCATCAAGTCTACCCAGCATGACTTTCGCATTGAGCATATTCCAATCCAATGAACATGAAATGTTTTAGAGATTATTTCCCGTGATGAAAGGTGAACTCGTTGTCTTTATCAATCAAGGTATTTGCAAACTTGTCGTGGTTAATACAGGTTGATTTTTAAATCTGACGGAATTCAGTGACTTGATCAAAGTCAACAGTATCTGGCGCCAAGGATTTTTTTGCGTATTTTTGCGACTGACGAATCTATAGTGAACAAAAAAAGGAAATGAATGTGTTTTTTTATTGATGTAGTAGTACGTCGCGGCACGCACAAAGTGTTCTCTAGCTACAATACGGAGCCCAAGATGACGTTTGCCCATCTTCTCTGGGAAAAAAGACAGTTGATCTACGTTTCCCAAGGCTCCTCGGTGCTGTTCGCATGTGGGCGTACGTTTCTTGTTATTAAATGATGCCTGACCGACCTCGAGCGGCTATTCTTGTCCTCTTTGCAAGACGAAGAAGAAGAAGAAGAAGGAGAAGAAGAAGAGACCGATCGAAGGAGAAAAAGGGATGCGAGCGAGAGTGCCGGCCACTACCTGCGGTGGACGTGGGCAAAGAACTCCTGGCGCGTGCGCTGGTCGCTTTGAAAGACGCCGCGAACGGAGCTGGTAACGGTTGAGGCGCCAGTTTTTTGGACGCCACGACCGACCATGCACATGTGCTCAGCCTCGATGATGACGGCAACGCCCTGGGGGTCGAGGATCTCCATGATGGCCTCGGCAATCTGTGTGGTGAGACGCTCCTGGACCTGAAGACGCCGGGCGAACATTTCGGTAACGCGGGCGAGTTTGGAGAGGCCGAGGATGCGGCGCTTGGGAATGTAACCAATGTGGCACTTTCCCTTGAAGGGCACGAGATGGTGCTCGCACATGGAGAAGAGGTCAATGTCCTTGACGATGACCATCTCGTGGTGGTCCTCCTCGAAGATGGCCTCGTTGACGAGGGTCTGCAGGTTCTGTTCGTAGCCCTGGGTAAAGTACAAGAGGGCCTTTGTCATGCGGAGCGGGGTGCGTTTGAGGCCCTCGCGGTCGGGGTCCTCGCCCATCTCGGTGAGCAGGGTGCGCACGGCGGCGACCATGCGGTCCTCGCGCGCCTGCTTCTCCTCCTCGGTCATTTTGACGCGCTTTGGCAGGCACTCGGACAGCTCGAGGAGCCTGTCCTGCGAGACGTTCGCCCGCATGACGCTCCCGCTCGAGTTGGACCGCATGCGCTTCGAGGTCGGGCACGCCTCCCCGCGCTCGCTCAGGTCCATGTCGCTCAAGTTGTCGTTGTTCGACCCCACGCGCTCGCCGCCGTCCTCGTTCTGCCCGGCCATCGCTCACAGACAGACAGACTCGGCCGCCCGCCCACCACCTATCGCCCGCCGCCTGCGCAACCCTTTTTCCGCCGGGCCCGTGGTCTTTCTTCCCTCCTTTCTTCCCTCCTTTCTTTCTTTCTTCCTTTCTTGCCGAGGGAGGATGCCGCTCGCGCGCCGCGTTCTTCGCTCGAGCTCGCTCTGGGGCTGGCGGGTCAGGGCCAGATCGGGGTCTGCCTGCCTGCTCGCTGCCGCCGGTCCTCCTCCTCGCGCGGGTTGCGGAACTGCCGCGGCGGCGGCTGCCGGGGCCGTCGCGTGGTCTTTGCCGGGGGCGAAGTTGATTCTCCGCTCGCGAGCGCTGCCTGCCTCTGCCTGCCTGCCTGCCTGCCCGCTATGCACGCGCGCTGCTGCGCTGGTTGCGGTTGACTGCACGCCGCGGCCGCGCACGCGCTGCAGTGAAGTGGCGCGGCGGGCGCGGCGGGGCGCGGCGGCGTTGACTTCAGACCGCGGCAGAGAGAGAGAGCGCGCCGCGAGCCGAGCAGGAGCGGCGGCCCGGCTTGCGCATGGCGCATGGCTGGGCAGGGCAGGCAGGCAGGGCAGGGCGCAGAACTTCACGCGGGAGAGCAGAGGAGGGAAGAAGAGCAGGACGACTTCCCGCCGCCAAGCAAGAGGCGCGGGGCGTGAGATGATTGCGCGCGCGACGGAGCCCGGCCAGGCCGGCCGTGGGAGGGAGGAGCGCTTGCATCGACGGTCAGCCTGGAGCGGGTACGAGAGGAGAGAGGAGGAGAGGAGAGCAGAGCAGAGAGGAGAGGAGAGGAGAGCAGAGCAGAGGAAAGGGGGTGTGTGCTCGAGGGGGTTGCGGGAACGGGAACGGTGGGACGATTTTGTGACTACAGACGAGAAAGACATCGCAGCACGACGGCGAGAGCGGGCGAGGCGTTCTTCTAAAGCATCGGCAGCGTTGCGAGGAGGGCGAGGACGCGCGGGAAATGAGCTGTCGGGGCGCAGGCAAATTCGCAGTTCAAGGTCGTGATGCTGGTTCTTGAGCGCGAGCGTGATGAGGAAATGACAGCTGTACTACAAAGCATGCCTGCGTTGTCCAGTTCAAGTTGATGCGAAGATGGGTCACACGTTTACTCAAGACCGGACTCGCGAGATAAGTGGCCCTATTGATGATCAATAACGATGCATTTACCATCGGTGCGGCTCGGTTGATCTTGCGTTCCCTGACTTTCGGAACACGGCAAACAGTATCCTTGATCATTGACTCGCGCTTTCTTGTCGTCTTTGTGCCCTCGTGTCACTCTCTACCTTGACGTAGCGAGTGAGGCGCGCGACTGTGACTCTATTCTCGCGCCTCACCTTGGTCACGGCGTCAAGATGAATTTTGGTCCAGACATTGCTTTTGTGCCAGAGAAATTGGTTTGCATTGCAAAAACGAAGGCATCTAGATCATCTTTTGTGGCTTCGCGTCAAAGATCTAGGGCTCGATCATCTTAGCGGCATTAAGCACGCTTTACACATTTTGTGGCTTCGCGTCAAAGAGCTAGGGCTGGATCGTCTTAGTGGTATTGAGCACGCTTTACATATTTTGTGGCGCTGTTTGTTGATCGAGGGTTTTCATGTGGCATGCAGGGCGACATTCGCTTCAGCATCCTGGGGCACTTGCTTTTTTGTGGCAGGGCGTACAGTATCGATATCAAGCAAGGCTACCTTGAGCTTTGGGAACGCTTTCAATTTTGTGGCACTGTCTATGCATTGCCGAGGTATTCATTCACGTGGCAAAGGCAAGCAAGGCAACCTTGTCAGCATCTTGAGACGCTTGACTTTTTTGTGGCGCTGTAAGTCACGTGGCACGTAACGCTCCTGGACGAGACAATCCCGCCATTCGAGTGTATCTTTTGGCAACAGGCGCTGCGGATTGGATCTGAATGTCCTCTGGGCAACGGTCGTGGAAAGTAACACTGCCCAAAAGTCAAACACTATTTCTTCAATTTTGTGGCACGGTCAGCTGCAGCTGCAGGCATTCACTGCACCGTCTGAAATCTTTCATGCGCTCTAGCATCCAATCCGCGTCCGGAAATAAGCGTAGTACGGCAGGGATTCTGAAAAATGTAAATTCCGCTCATTTGCTGCGTATTGTATCATCTGTGCCTGCAACATGGAAAACGAACTGCCCCTGCGCAAGCGCCAAACCGTTGTGAATACATCAGTATCAAGCACACCTATTATTCCGAGTTGAGGTCCCCCCAGACTTGCATGAACGTTGAATGCTCGTGAGTCTTGGCTGCAGCAACCGTGATTAGAGGAACTGTAAAATGCAATTCCTCTGATTGTGTAGCAAAGGTAGACAGACGTTCACCGCACCGTCTCGAACCTGTTATGGGTTTTGTATTCAATTTGCGTCCGAATTTAAGCGTAATACAACAGGAATGTCAAACGTAAATTCCGTTTATTTGCGATGTTTCTGTATCTCACCTGTGCCTGGCAAATAGAGAACGCAATTTCTTTGGAACAGATCTGCTTATCCGCTTCAAAGGGCGCCAGAATTGCAGACTTGCATGAATGGTTAGTAGACTGAAGGGCTTCTTGAACTGTCGCAGACGCGCGTTGCAGAAGCATCGAGAACGGGTACCATTCTTGCTCTCTTTCCCCCAGCCAAGCTCACGGCAGCGGACCCGCGTGCGCGTGTCATTCGATCGCCGTCGCGCCCTTGCTGCTGCTCGTGATGTGCGTATCGCAATTCATCACCTGCGGCAAGTAGACGGTGGACGCGCGAGTCCTCGTGTGAAGCGCAGCGCAGCTGCACGTGCGTGTTTGGCTTGAGAACTTTGCGTTGCTCGCGTAAAGAAGCTGGCACGCGCCATGTTCTGTGCTCGCTCGCCGGCCGGCCAGGCGAGCTGAGCGATAGGTGGCACATGCACACGTGATGCGGTCGTTGCAGAGAGAGGAATTGATTCACACTGGCAGTTCTTGCGCAGACAGGTCACTCACCAGCGAGGGAAGTGTGCTGCTCAAGAGGCACGCGCGTCCGCCGACCAACTGGCCGGGAGCTGCAGCTGGGCGAGCGAGGGAAGGAAGTGTAGTGCTCAACTTGCACACGCTGCGACCAGGCGACTGCCTAGCTGGCTCGCGGCCTTGCGCGAAACACAACTACGCACCATCACCGTCTTACGTAGAAGCGAGAAGGGCAGCGCTCGTGTGTCCAAGTCGCGCGTGCGCACGCATGCTGCACGCGCGGTGCAAGCAAATGGGTAGCTCTGTCTGTCATGGCTGACTGCTTATACATAAACTGGTAAAGAACCAAACCGAGCCTAGGCCTAGGCCTATCTATCACTCTTCAAAGTGACTAGCTACGTACCTGTGGAGGCCTCGGGAGGGGGCCAACTAAAAAAGACTTTAAAGTGCAGCATACCTCTTGAAGCTGGAAACCTGTGCAATGGCAAAGCGCTAACTCCCGTCAGACCTGTGCACGTCTCGATACCAACGATCGAGCCGCATCATGCAGCGTGTACCGTTGCAGCTTTTCGTCGCCGCCACCGTCATGGCGAGCGCCTGTGCTTCTCCTCAAGCATCGCTGAGGAGTCTCCAGACATCGACGGCGGCCCCAACGGCGGCCCCAACGGTGGCCCCGACTGAGCTTGAATTCTTCAATGAATTCAAAAGTACTTGGGAAAAAGCCAGGCTGGCCGTGACCATTTGTTCTAGCATCATTGGCGCCTTATTTCTTTGCTGCTGCATTGCTTGCATCGTCTCATCCGGGTTTTTGGCCCGGGGAGCGTCAAAGGGAGAACTGCCTGGTCAAGATCTTATCGCAGGTACACATAATCCAGCTGTGCAACCGGTTGTAGTCCGAGAAGGCGCCGAGGAAGGTGCAGCAGAAGGCGCAGCAGAAGGCGCAGGGGAAGGTGTTACCCCTGTCGCTGCCCCGGCTGGCAATAACTCGTTACTGATGACGCTTTTGGGTGCTTTCGCGTTGAGCAACTCCAGGGCGCCTCTTCATCAACATCGAACTCATGAGCCCCATTTTGGGCGGAACAGGATGTTCGGTCGGCGTAACCACACGACTAATCCTATCCATACAAACCGGGATAGACGGCCTTTCAACCGGGATAGATGGCATTTCAACCGGGATAGACGGCATTTCCACCGGGATAGACGGCATTCTCACTAATACTGCTACCACTTCAAGCCTCATTATGCTGCTAGTGCTTTCGCTTTCGGCGTCTCCTCATCAACATCATACTCACGTGTCCTCATTGGGGCGGAAGAGGTTGTTTGATCGGCGTCATTACACGATTAACCGCGTACTCGTGTGTGTGTGCAGACCGGGAGAGACGACATATCCACTACTACTGCTGCAAATTCGAGCCTAGGCATCAGGTTCAAAGGCGATATTTTCGTTTTCCGTGTTTTAACGAAAAGAAGTTGCGAATTAATTTTATGATTGATCTAAGCGAGACATTTTTCTCGTCTATAGTGCTTGCTCGTTTCATTACAAGCTCATAGCTATGGAGTTTCATCAACGTAGGAGGAGACTCACGAAAGATCGCGTACAAAGTATTAGCTAGCTCGCGATTGCATGCAAAACGCTAACTTGAGTAGCTAGCTAGCTGCACGGAGTACTCGTGACAAAAGTGATAGAAAATCGTAAATACAGACGCTTGAGTCTGAATTGCCTGATGCGATGATGATTCTAAGATTGTTGATGTGCACGTGTTGTCAGCGCGTAGTTCCTGTAATGCAATTTTAAGGCGCAGCGCAGCCTGCCGCAAGGTATTAAAGTCTTTGCATGTCTTATGAGTCATTCGTCAAGAGGATCGACCCGTTCTACTCTTTGAAAAAGGAAGAAACCCTGTTGTGGGGAAATAAACTGAAGTGAGCAGACAGCAGCGCGACAAAAGCGGTGAGGTCAACTTGGCATCCATGGGATATCGCATGTATGCTTGCCGTGACAACTAGCATGCTCTCTGGAACGCAGCTGCTTTATGCTGCATCAAGGTAAGACTAACAGCGTCCGCAGTATGAACTAGCAAGGCCAATAGATTTGTGAACAGCAAGCTCTCCCCTGCATCCTTTAAACGAATCGTCAAGGTGGTGAGAACATCTAACTTCATCACTAGACTAGTTCGTCTCGACAGACCCGGATCTACTCTAAGGATTTTAGCGTATAAGCAATTTTTTAATCGTCTTGCGGCCCTCTTTTCACTAGTTGTGACTATGATTCAGGTTGTCATTGTGCGTTGAGGCCAGAGCGATCAAATGCCGCTATATACAATGTGAGCGCACTGTTTTCCTTTTCCACCCGTTCGCCCTTTGCTCATTTCTCGTGCAGTGTACTCAATGAACTGAGATAAGCGCTGGAACCAGCGGATTCCGTTGCAGGACTTTGCCCTGCTGTACAAATCGCATCAGTGAGCGCACGCAAATGTGCAAGTATCGGAAAGGCACGACCAGGAAACTTGACGTAGACTCGAGACCGCGGCCAGCCATCGTTTTGGTATTTCGAATCAGAAGCTTCGAAACGGGTAAACAAACTTGTCTCAAGAAGTGGGACGTTTCTTTTTGGTAAAGTCATCGTTGGCTCGTTTCAAAATGCTCAATCCTCAGCTCGATGCTCCAGTAAAAAGCTCGCGCACCAAAACATGTCTCGTGATGGCTTCATCTGTGTTGCCTGCCTGTGCTAACGAGGTCGGAAACGTTTGCTACAAGCAAGAATCGAAGTAAGATCGTGAATTCGTGATGAGCCTGGACTCTACTCGGAGCGTTACAAGACAAGCAAGATTTTGTGCGTGTCAATGTGGGCTCGATGAGGCAAGTATACAGACCAGCAATGACGTCGGTCAGCTAAAGAAAAGCATGGAAAGATGCCAGCAGGATATCGCTTCTTCGAACGTGCCAACGCGATTGGGACGGAGACCCCAAGGACGTCGAGTACGCCAAGAGTAACTGACAATCTCTCGAGGACGCCGAGGACCCGCGAATGTCAGCAACCGTGAGAAGATATGAGCAAGGTAGGGCCGGCTCGGCAAGGTGCGGGCTGACGAAGCAGTGCAAGGCAAATGAGCTGCATTTCGCTCGCAGCGGCCAGATGTCAAGGGACAACCAGCCCTTTCGTAGTCAGCACTGGCGTGCTTTGGCGGCAAGCATAGAATGACTCGTTGACGTCGCAACTGCTGCTGGCAATGCTACTCGTTGCTCGTGGTTCAAGAGATCGAGGAGCGCGCGCGCACGCGCGAGAGAGAGAGAGAGTCGATTGGGGCCCCTTGCTGATTGGACACGAGCGTCGTACTTTGAAGCGTGGCCGTCATCCGCTGAGGACAGAATTCCAAGATGTCGCTCTCCAAAGCTCGCTCGGCCACACGAGGTGAGATCCGCACCAAGAACGAGGCTATGGTTCCATAGGGAAAGATTCGCCCCCGGAGCAAGTCCGATGCGGCTGCTCGCGCGACGCAGGACAAGCTCGAAGACCTCGAGGGCCGAGGCTGGTCAATCTGGCTGACGTGGGCCGGCCGACGCTGCCTTCGCGCTATGAGTCAGGCCGCAGGAGCGCTGCCACTGGCGCCGGACCACGTAAGTATGGACGATGCCTGTGCCTGTACTTACTGTTAGCCGAACGGACCAGGGCGAGTCTGGGCCGCGCGGGCCAAGCCTTCTTCATTCTGCAAACGAGCACGCGAGCGAGACTGATCCTGATCCCTCCTCCTCCCGCTGCTGCTGCTGCTGCTGCTGCGAATGCTGCTGCTGCTGTCGTCCTCCTCCACGTCGCCCTCCCCCTCGATTTCTTGCACTCCACGGACGCGACCGACAGCTACGGGCCTGGCGACATCGAGGAGGCGATTCCATCGAAGGCCTCGTCAAGAAACCAACCCGGGCAGATCGACCTCCGAGCTCGCGCCGGGGTCGTCTAGCTTTGTGAACTAACTTCCTGTGCGAGCGTGGGGCGAGAGAAGACGCCGTCGCGGCGCTCCGGGCGGTCCAGCAGCTGCAGCTGATGACTCGGAGGGCGTTTCCGAGCACCGCCGCGGCGAGCTGCACCGCGACGAGGCTTCGGAGACGCGAGGCTTGGAAGGCTCGAGACCCACTCCGAGGGACGGGATAGCTTCGCAAACTTTGCAAGCTTCGCAGGCCCAAAAGCTCGGGCTGGCGGCTCGAAGACTCTTGCAGGGTGAACGCGCGGGCGTCGCAGTCGCTTGCACGGCGCGAGCGGGGGCCTCGCGGGGCCTCGCCACCCGCGCGGTCGGCTCGCCGGACCCACATGCCACTGTCAGCGGCACGGCGATCGATCGAGCGATCGATCGATCGATCGCTCGCGCCTCGCCTGCTCGCTCGCGCGGCGCGTTGATGAGAGTGGAGACCACAAGAGAGCGAAGTTACTCGAGGCCTGAAAGACCGGGAAATAGACGGACGCTACGGCCTCACTGTCAGAAAGAAACGAAAAAAAACGGAAAAAGAAAAAGGAAAAAGAAAAAGGAAAAAGAAAGAAGAAAAGAAAGAAGAAAAGAAAAGAAAGAAGAAAAGAAAAGAAAAGAAGAATTTAAAAGAAGAACTTAAAAGAAGAACTTAAAAGAAAGAAGAAGCTGAGCGGGGAGAAGGGGGGGAAAAAGAAAGACGTGGCCTGGATGGAGGGAGAGCATGGAAGCGCGGGCCGGCGCCGTGTTGTCCCGCGCAGGTGCCCAGACAGCGCCGCAACGGCCGGCCAGCGAGCGGTGCCAGCAGCAGCAGCAGCAGCAGCAGCAGCAGCAGCAGCAGCAGCAGCAGCAGCAGCAGCAGCCGCGCAGCACCTTCAAGTTTGCGGCCGGAAAAGAATGGGGCAGCTTCAGTCGACGGGTTTCTTGGGCCAAGCCGAGGGTCTACCTACGGAGCGAGCGGCCAGAAAACCGCGCCTCGAAGAACCGCTCCGAGATGCATCCATCCATCCATCCATTCCTGTACGTATGGACGCATGCATGCATTCACTCCTAGAAGGACCTCAAGAAGCTGAGGCGGAACGCGCACGCCGTGCCGCTGTCCCAGTTGCTCTCCGTGGCTCGTGGCTGTGGCAGCCATGCCGCCGCCGCACGCTCGCAGCAGAGACCCTCCTCCGCACAGAAGCGGGACCGCACTTCTGCTGTCTCGCTCGCTCACGTGCTTGCAGTTGCTCGCTCGCTTGCTGTCTGGCCCGCTCGCTCGCGCGAACGCGTCTGTGGCGCGCGGACCAGAACGGGCTCGACTCGACTCGACCCGACTCAACTCGGAGGCGTCGGGACGGCCGTCCGCAAAGGCATTGGCGAGCGGGCATTTGCGTGGTCGGCACTGGTGCTTGTAGTGGTTATCTGGTCGGTCGGTCGATCGATCGATCGATCGCACGGTCGATTGGACGGTCCTTTGGTCGGTAGGTTGGTCGGTCGGTCCGTCGATCGACCAATGGCGGCTGGTAGATCCGCGGAGCGACCACTGGATCGCTCTGGCGACGGATCGATTGATCGATCGATTACTCTGATCGCTCGCCCGATCGATCAGCCAAACAGGCAGGCAGGTAGGCAGGCCGGCAGCTGCAACCGTAAGTTACCGTAATAAGGAGTTGGTCGGTTGGTTGCTTGGTCGGTCGTGTGCGATCTGGTCCGGCCACGGCGTCCTTTTTATTCTTTTTGAAAAAAATCGCGCGTGACCAGGATGGCTGCACTGGGGGGCATTTCGGAGGCCAGTCTGCCCGGACCGGCCCCCTCCCTCGCTGAGCACCGCAGCCGCGACGGTGTGGGATCACTCCGGCTACCTAGACGCTAACTACCTTCCTATATGTCTACCCACACGAGCA
Source organism: Schizochytrium sp. CCTCC M209059 (assembly GCA_000818945.1). NCBI lineage: Eukaryota > Bigyra > Thraustochytrida > Thraustochytriidae > Schizochytrium > Schizochytrium sp. CCTCC M209059. The sequence goes on along the minus strand of KN805379.1, from coordinate 611,965 downwards.
GCAATGCGAGGTTCCTTCTAAGTATGTTCCTGTCCTGTCCTTTCATTTCCCTCCCTCCCTTCCTCTTTCTTTTTTTTTCCCTTTATACAGCCTTCCTCGAGCAACGGCATCCGAATGGTCGGCCAAGCGCGGCTCGGCAGGCGCTGCAGCGACAGTGTTGGTTTGCGCTTGTCGATCTCGCTCGCTGCCTGCGGTGATGCGGTCTCCCATGGTTGGCAGGAAGAGTTCGGAGGCTGCTGCGAGAAATCTTGAATTGGTCTACCGTGCTGGCTCCTCTGCGTCTAGCATTGTTTAATTTTCGTTGTGTACACCGTGGCCGGTGTTTGACGGCCAGTGGCGGGTCGGGTGGGTCGGGCGGGCGTGCGCCCACTTTCGCGATTCTTTTGATTTAGGATTTAACGTGAATAAAACCTATGAACCGTGAAAGATCGACGAGAGCGAGAATTGAAGCTCTCTCTGCCTAGTCCACACCGAGATGTCGTCCACACCATGGCTCTTGGTCGCCGGCAGAGGTGCGGTTGACAAGCATGGCTGGGACAGGCTACCGATCGCGGAGGCACAGGCGGGTGCGATGGAGCGGAGGATCGGGCCAGTAACAGCTACAAGTGGCTATTGCGACCAAATAATTCATGTAACTGAGCTCACGCTCCGGGTGTGGCCTTAAGCTTGCGACTGTTTGATTTGGGCGGGCAGGGACTGTGGGGTAGGCAGTATAAGGAGAAGGAGGAGGTGGAGGAGGTGGAGGGCGGGACGAAAGGGGCGAGCCATAGAAAGAGCAGGTCGCGACTGCCCACAGTCAGTCAGGCCGGCGGGAGACGCCCGCAGTTCATATGCACGTGCCGCGATCCCTGCACAACGAGTCGCGGCGCTCGCGGTCGCGGTCGCCCGGCGCTGCGTTGGACAAAGTAGTGTGCGCTGTGCACACTACTGCTCTGCGATGCAGTGAGGAGAAGGGGCTGTGCCGGCAGCCTTTTCCCTTGCGCGACTGACTTAGCGGATGAGCAAGACTTCAACGTGGCTGCTTGCAGGCTTCGCTTCGATCAGTGGTGATGTGGCTGGGCGCAGCCGTTGATGGAAAAAGATTTTTTTCTTTCTGCTTCCGCCCGTGCGGGCCCATGCTGCCCCCATCCATGTCGAGGCAGATACCGCCGCGCCCAGTCGCCATGGTGGAAGCCGCATCTGCGAAAGGCGGGAGAGATTGTGGTCGCAAGGAATGGAGTGTATTTGCTCTTCGAAGCAAAGGAAAGCGAATTGAAGGAAGGTAGCCAGCAAGTTATTAATAATTCCTTCGTAGTAGTGTCTCAATATCTTGAACGATCAGTCGTGCTCTTGCCCTAATCGCGAGAAGCCGGCTTTGGCGTCCAGCAAGCGGCGATGAGAAAGAATGGGGTATGGAGAAAGCGATAGCGCGACAAGAAAATGCTTCCGCTGCCACAACAGCTGCTGCAGGTGGTAGGTAGCCCACGTCTGCGCGTGCGCATGCGCAGGGCGCGTGGAGATGGAGAAACGTCATGCACACACCGTGTGCTAGCTAAAGTCTCGACAACGTTATTGCCTGAGATGCTGACGCGCATGCCGCGCTAGCTTATCTCTGTCGATCAACAGCAAGTCACGCGCCAGCGTCGGTGAGTCCAGAGCAGCTCGATGGCGCAATGGCTGGTTTGCTTTCGGCAGAAGAAAAAGAAAAATCGTGGGATAAGGCTTTGAGCTGAAGCTGCGATCATAAATTCGTGCATGGCGTGTGTACAAGCAAGGCAAGGCAGAGCTAAGTAAAGCTAGCTCGGGCCAAGATAGTTTTTCTGTTAGCCATGCCTCCAAGGCCGGTGGGAGGGAGACAGAATTTCAATGCTAGGAAATCGTATTCTAGCTCTCCGAGCGAGCAGCAGCCAGATGCCAAGAATGAGAAAGCGGAGGCGTGAACGTTGCAGCAGGTCGCTACTGGCCACCGCTTTGTTGATCGATCTTTAGGACTTCCAGTGTGTGGGGGATGGCGCGCAACACTTGCTCCCTCCCCCGCTCGATCGCTTTCTCATCTCGATAAAAATCGACATTCGCAGGCCTCGTCACGGCCCGTTTGAGAGCACCTTGCAGCCGCCAGCCATCGAGACGAGTCTCCACGAGCGGCTTCAGGTTGTGCGCCGCGTCGTCTGCGTCCGCTGCGTCATGAGCCGAATCCTGAGCCGAGTCGTGAGCTAGCGTCGGCAACCGGGGTGAAGGGCCGTTTGCTTGGGCCGCATGCTGGCTTGCTTGCTGCTGCTTCCTTTACTTTTCTTGCTTGCTTTCTGGTTGAAGAACTCACGCATCGCGCACCTGGCGGGCCGTCAACGCGCCTCTCAGGTCAAGAGCGATGCGACGAATGGAGGCCAATCCCGCGTGCATTCCATCGGAAGGCAAGTAAACAAGCCAGCTTGGCAACGCAAGCAAGCAAGCTAGCTAGCTAGCTAGCTAGCAAGCCACGCCATCGCAAGTCGACATGTCTGCTGCGACCCGGACGGTCACGAAGCCGCGGCGAGGGACCGTGGTCTGTCTCAACACAAGAATCAAGCGGCTCGCCTGCTCTAGCAGCCGTGACGGAGCGAGCGAGCGAGGGAGGGAGGCGGTCGGCCTCACAGGGCCCATCCCTGAGGACCGGCCGGCTTGGCCGGACTCCCCTCCCATCAAGGACCCGAGCGAGACTGGCAAAGCGGAGTGAACATCCGCAGGGGCCGGGGCCGGGGCCGGGGGTCGGGGCCGGCAGCGGCCAACCGACCGACCAATCAATCCATCACCCACGCACGCACGCGCGCGCGCGCACCCCGCCACGCGGAGTAAAGTCTTCGCGAGGGACAGAGGGAGAGAAGAAGTTGCAAGGCCGCACGCAGAGGGGGGGAATGAAAGGAGGCCAAAAGCGTAGCCCTGGGCGGTGCTGTAAGGGCGGCCTCCGCGCAAAAGCGTAGCCCTGCCGGGGCGACCGGCCCTCAGCGGAAGCAGCAGCTCCCCGCACGGGACGTTCTGCGGGGTTAGGCGGTCGGGCGGCGGTCGCTGTGGAGGGGTTCGGGGTGCGGCGGTTGAGTGAGCGTGTGCGCGCGAGTGTGGGAGGGTGTGTGTAGGGCGAGGCCCTCGTGGCCTGGTTCCTCCCGCAAAACTGCCAGAAGCACTTGCGTAGCTCAAGCCAAGCTGAGCCGGCCCACCGGCCGCACGAGTTGTTCCAAATAGCAAGCACGTAGGCGAGGTAGCAATGCCATGAAGTGCAGTTCAATGCCATGCCATGCCCTGCCATACCATGCTATGCTACACAATACAATGCAATGCAATTCAGTGCAATGCAATGCAATATGCAGTGCGTAGCTAGCTAGCCATAGCTGGCTTGTTACAGCGAGCTAGCTAATGATGCGGCTCATTCATAAGAGCGAGCTCATCGCTCGTGATCAATCATCCTTGGTCAACTCGGTCGCCGTTCATCTGATCTTTGTCCATCGTTGGTTGCAAATCAAACCACGGACGCTGTGCGTTGGGGCAGGGCCTCGTTCGTTTTGACGCCGCTCACGCAAAGATGGAACGGCAGAATGCGTATTCGCCTTCCCGGAAAACTCCAGCGAGGCGGCGGAGCGACGCCACGGGGAACCCCGATGTGCCGCGCCACGTACACACGCAAACTTTTCCTTCCTCCGGGCTGGCGGCCCCGGCGGCTGTATTACTATTAGAAAACCGATCCGCGAGAGAGAGAGGAGGGAAAGTATTAGAGGGAGAGGAAGCCGAGAATAGGGGATGTTTAAGTGGATAAAAAGGGTAGGGCCGAGTCGAGTCTGGTCGACGGCCCGCTCGGACCTCCCTCCCGCATCCTCCTTGGCGACTGTCGACCCATCGTGAAATTCAGGCCGCATGCACCCACCCTCGCTCGACTCTTTTGGCCTCTGAGACGTTTTGCGACTATCGATCCATCCAGCCATCCATCCAGCCATCCATGCATCCAGCCAGCCAGCCGGCCTCCTTTGAATGTATTTTGTTTGGCTTGACTTATTCGACTTGGCTTTAGCTTCGGAGCTGCTTGATGCTTCGTCGCCTTGCCCTCACACTCTCACCGAGGACAAACGCAACGGAGGAACTTGTTTGCTCCAGCATGCTTTCTTTGCTCATTAGAATCTGCTTCAAAGTCTGCCTGCCGCCTTCGCTTGTTTGCCGCCGATTCGATGGCTCGTCGCTTCCTCCTCGCCACCGAGACCTGCTCGATGCTTCAAACTTCTGCCGCTCGCTCGCTCACCTTCCTTCCTTCCTTCCTTGGACGCATCCACGGATGCGCTCCAGGCCGAGCTCGTTCCACTCGTGTTTGGCGGCGTGCATCTTGGCCACGGCCAGCCACGGCCAGCCAGCCAGCCAGACAGAGAGACGGGGCCGCTGCGGTCTACGAGAAAGAGGCGCCACGGGCCGCGCCACGGGCCGCGCCACGTGGCCCCTAACGTGGGGCCGCCGCCCGGTCTCGCGCGAGGCTTGCTTGCTTGCTTAATTCGCTTGCTTGCTTACTTCGCTTGCTTGCTTGCTTGATTCGCTTGCTTGCTTGATTCGCTTGCTCGCACGCACGTTGTTGGCGCACGCACCTATTGCCGCGGGCGTGGTCCGCGTCGGCCGCGGTTGGCTCGTCTTGGAGCGGCAGGCGAGCGTGCGAGGAAGGGCGCGACGACGGTTTGCGCTGGCGGCCTCTCGTGGCTAGTGCTCGGAGGGCTGGCCCCGACATGATGGCCCTGTTGGTACGGCGGCTGTGGCAAGCAAACAAGCAAACAAGCAAGCAAGCAAGGAAGCAAGTAAGTAAGTAAGCAAGCAAGCAAGCGAGCAAGCAAGCAGGACGGTCTCAAGACGTTGCGAGGATTCGAGCTGTTCAAGAGGGAGAGCCCGGTCGATGCGGACGGTAGGGCGCGTACACGCGCGGGCAGAGAGGGTGGGGAGAAGCGCTGGAGCGGAAGCCCCTGCGGATGTTCCTTTTGCCGGGCGCGCAGCCTGAGACCGCGTCGGACAAGACAAGCTGAGACCAAACAAGAAGCGCGAGGCGGCGCGCTGCACTGCGCGGTGCTGCGCGCAAGCTGCCTCGACTTGGAACGGCTCCGCGCACCCAACGGACAGCGGAAACTGCGGGAGAGCTATTACCTTCCAAAAGCATTTTGGAATCCACACAAATTACCATGTCCCACAGCACGGTTCGGCCCATGGACGAGGCTGAAAGGATGCGTGAGTGAAAATAAAGTGAAAAAAAAAGAAAAAAAGAAAAAGGAAAACAAGAAAACAAGCGCATGAGTGAATTAATGAATGAACGAATGAATGCATGAATGAATGAAGGACGGTGAATGGATATAATGGGGGGACGGGGGGTCTAATGTCGGCCGGTTCTGTGCTTGCCTGTGCAGCGCGACCGCTCGCTCGGCTGGTTGGCGCAAGCGGAAGAGGAGGAGAGGATCGATTTGACGGCCTGTTCCGAGGGTTTGTCTATCAAATTGCTTCTCTGGAGCAGCAGCTGAGAGCTGTAGCTGACAGCAATGGTTTTATCTTCTCGGAGAAAGGGCCAGGATTGCTAGGCCTGCACGGGTGAACGAACGATCGATCAATCGATCAATCGATCGATCGAACGAGCGAACGAACGAACGGAAGCGAAGCGAAGCGAAGCGCAGCGCAGAGCGATCTTTGCGCGAGGCGGAGTTATGATTGCTGCACGCAGCTGCAACTGCGTGCGAGTTCCAAGCACGCATGGATGACAAACATCCACGGACCGCGAGACTCTTACGTTGGGCCGGTGGAAGCAACCGCAAAGAAGCGAAACAGAAGAGCCGAAACATTTCAACATGAATTAACGTCGATGAGGCTTTGCATCATACAAAGAGGGAAGCGCTTCGTTCGCTTCCGTGGCGACGAGCGGAGCGTGCCAGAGCGTGCTAGTTTGGTCGGTCTCCTACTTTCTTCTCCACTTCCTCACATCGCGCAGTGGTAGTACGAGTTCCCAAAGACCGGACGGCGGCATGGTCGACGACGGAGTGTTTGACGATCTCGCTATCTAAGCTCTCATAGATTCCATCTGCCTGTGGCCTACGCCTGCGACCGCGTAAAATGGAATCATGAGCGACCTTCCCTGCCCGTCAGTCGACCGCGAGCTTCGAGCGCGCGGAAGCGAGCGCGCGCGTTTTCCCTTTCGCGCGCCCATCCCGCTCTGCGCTCCCGTCGCTGCTCACTGGCCGGCCCGGTCGTCGCCCGTCGACGGCGGATGTCGACGCCGGCCTGACAGGCAAGCAGCCTTTCTTTCCTTTGCCTCCTGTTTCTTCCCTCCTCCTCGATCTGTTCAACGCGGTCGTGCCGAGCGAGCGTGCGAGCGAGCGACCTCCGCCGGAACGCGTCGCTCCTCTCGTACTTTCTGCGCCCGCCAGCTGCAGCGCGGTTGGAGGCGATGATCGATCAGTCAGTCAATACCTCGGAAGGCGGCGAGCGCGACGTTATTTTTCCATCTCTCTCCATCGCGATCTTCTCCCGGACTACTCCTTCTGCCGCCGCTGCTTCTGCGTCACCGCCTGCCTTGGACGGTCAGGGAGCGGGACTTGGACGGCGGGAGGGAGGGAGGGGGGGAGGGAGGGAGAGAGGGAGGGAGGAGAAGCGAGGGTTACCCGCGGCTTGCACGTCGCGACCCGCGGCGGTGGTGACCTCCTCCGGCCGCTCCGTTCGCTCGCTCGCTCGCTCGCTCTGCCTCGCTTCCTGTGCCGGCGGGGGACCGTCGGGCCGGCGCAGAGCAGGAGGAAAGCGGAGCAGTGCCGTGTTGCGTGGACGGAGATGGGCACGGAAGCCAAGCCTACGTGAGCAGGGCGGCACTCCCTCTGCCTTTGACTTTGCCTTTTCATTCATTCATTCATTCATTCATTCATTCATTCATTCATTCATTCATTCATTCGTTCTTTCATTCATTCTTTCTTTTTTCTTTCTTTCTTCTTTCCTTGCTTCCTTGTTTCCTTTCTTCCTGCCTCCCGTGCTGCTTCCCGTTTTCGTGGCGTCCTTCTGCCTCCCGCAGCTTCCAAAGCTATCTCTTAGAGTTTCTTTCATCTTCCCCGCAGTCTTTTCTTCCCTTCCTTCTCATGGTTATTCTTTCGTCCTTTTTCCTCTCGTCGACCGCCGCGCGTCTTCGCTCGCTCGATCGACCGACCGATCGTGGTCGACCTGTCGGTCCATCGGTTACCGTCGATCCACGATCGACCTCTCGCCCGCCTGATCCTCCCTCCTTCCTCACGCGGACGAACCCCAGCGCAGCGCACAAGACCGCCTGCACTGCGATCGATCGATCGACCGATCGGTCGATAGATCGACTCCCGGCCGCCTCGCTCCCTCCCCTCCCTCCCTCCCCCCGTCGCGGTATGGCTCGCGCCGTGGTCGACAGCTCTGGGACCGAGGCCGCGACGAGCCGCCACGAGCCGCCACGAGCGCGAGCGAGGCCAGGCCCCGCGAGGGAGGGAGGGACGGACGGCGAGGCGCAGCGGAGGAGGCGCCGTGAGCGAGCGAGGCGCGGCCGCTTGCTTGCTTGCTTGCTTGCTTGCTTGCTTGCTCGCTTGCTTCCTGCGGCGCGGGCGGTCGCGACCAGCGAGGCGAGCGGAAGAAGAGGCGGGGGGAAGGAAGGGCGGTGCGTTGACGAGCTTGTTGGAGCGGTGCTGCAGGAAAGGAAGCGGATGAACGAACGAATTTATGAATGAATGAATGAATGAATGAATGAATGAATGAATGAATGAATGAATGAATGAATGAATGAATGAATGAATGAATGAATGAATGTGAATGAATGAATGAATGAATGAGTGTGTGGAATGGATGCTTGTTCGAGGGGGCGATCAAATTTTTGGCAGTTTGATGCGACTCGAGCCAATGGTACCAGTTCGATGCAATTCACAATTCAAGTCACGTCAATTCACGGTCGATTCGATGCAGTTCGACTCCTCTGGCATCAATTCGACGCGGTGCGAGACCACCTTGTCAGGTTAAAGCAGAGGGTGGAGCGAGGCGAGCCCCGGCGGGCAGGCACCAAACGCACAACGCACGGCGCGTGGCGGCGGCTCGAAACTGACCGGGCGCGCGACTGTTCATTTGCGCGGGCGCATTCGGACGTCGGGCGGAGGAGCTCGCAGGGCGCACGCACTCAAGCGAAGCAAGTTGGCGAGCCGAGCCTAGCCGAGCCGAGCCGAGCCGCGCCGAGGTATATACCGTTGGAGTAGAGGCGGCCGCGCCGTGGCTATTTAATTAGCAGCCAGGGGAGGAGCCCCGCTGAAGCGGCGGAAGCGGCGTTGTGCGTGCGAGCCCGGGGAGGTTGGCAGGCAGCCAGGCAGGCGCGTAAGCGGGCAGGGAGCAGGCTCTGCGTGGGAAACCAGCACTCGCTCCCTCGTCCGTGAGCCTTCTCGCTGTGTCGCCGGGCGCCGCGAGCGAGCCCAGGCCTCGGCCGGCCGGCCGGACTTCTTCGTCTCCGCGGCGGCGGCCTCGTCCTTCATTTTTTTTCCGTCTCAAGAAAAACGTTTTTTCTTTCCTTTTTTTTCTTTTCTTTTCGAACAAAAAAGAAAACGAAAAAGAAATAGAAAAAGAAAAAGAAAAAGAAAAAGAAAAAGAAAAGAAAAGAAAAAGGAGTCGAGAAAACAAAAACCAAAAGTGTGTTTGGGCTCCCCAATTGCGGCCAGGCCCTGCACGCGCCCGGCAGTGACCGCCGCGGTTCACAAGCCGCGTTTGCTCGAGTCGCGCGAGGCGAGTCAAGGCGAGCGCGCAAACCCGCATCCCGCCGGCGGCCCCCGGCAGGCAGGCAGGCAGGCAGGCAGGCAGGCAGACACAGGCACAGCCAGCGCGCGGAGCGCGGAGCGCACGAGGGCGGAGGCGTCGGCGCGCGAGCGAGTGAGCCAGCGAGGGCCGAGCCGAGCCCAACTGAGCAGAGCACAGCACAGCACAGCTTGGCACAGCATAGCAAAGCCCTGGCGTCGTTGTCATCGTCGTGTCTCTCGTCTCGTTGCGGGTCGCCTCGGTTGTGGTGTCTGTGACAAAGGAGAGGAAGAGAGTAACAAGAGCGCGAAGAACCGCTGCTGCTCCTGCTGCTTAATGGATGTGCATCGTTAGCAGCGAGAGAGCAAGAAAAGCCCGCGCGCAAGCCAAAAAAACGCACAGCAATAGCAAGGAGGAGGAGGACGGCGACGACGACGACGACGACACCCTCTTTGCGTCGGCGTAAAAGGTCTGCTTGACTTTTCATGAGCGCGCGCCAACAACAAGGCGCTCGCAAAGCAACGCCAGAACCTAACAACAACAACAACAGCAACCAAGGAACCACAAGCGACGGAGATACGGATAGCAGCGCTGGCGCAAGCGCCAACGGGACCAGTCCAAACCTCCACAACGATACTAGTCAGGGAAACGTGTGGAACTCAAACACATCACCCTCCAGCATGCTCAGCACTCTCAACGCCTCCACTGCGCTTGTCCCCGCGCAGGCTCTTATGCAGTCACAGTCATCCAAAGGAGCAACTCTTTCGACAATCTCACTTCGGGAAATTGGCATCAAGCGCCCAGCCTCCAGCATAAGTAACACTCTTCATCCCGGAACTTTTGCCTCGAGATCGCCACAGGGACCACCTCCCCCCCTGGGACCTCTTGGCGCAGGTGAAAACTGGAGAACCGCGGAGATGCTCACCAACAACGAAAGTGCTAGACCTCTTCAGAAGCGAATGAAAACCGCCAAGGACCTCGCAGTTGAGCCCGACGTAGAATCATTGTCATCCTCAGGCCCACCACCTCCTCCTCCGTTGTCTGCATGCTCACGCAAAGCCTCCGCGGCAGAACTCAGCAGCGACCAGAACTCCGACCCTGGCTCCAGCACATCCTCGCCATCCACAAATGTGAACAGCAACACCTTGGTCGCAAGCAGTCTTAGAAATAATCGCGACCTTGGACGCGATGTTACCCAACCAAATGGCAGCCGGCAGCCCAGGTCCAGCCGGTACAGGGGGGTGTGCTGGCTGAAAAAGCGCCGCGCCTGGCGCGCACGCATCGAAATCGAGGGCGTGCGCAAGCACCTCGGATACTTTAGCATCGAGGAGGATGCCGCACGTGCCTATGACGCGCGGGCCAGGGCAACCCATGGTCTCTCGGCCCGTCTCAACTTTCCTGATCAGCCTGGCGACGCGAATTCGCAAGGCCTGGCGAGCCCGAAACGCAGCAGCTCCGACGCCGCCGCGGACAACAACGCTCACACAAGTATTGCCGCAGCTACGGCCGCCACGCGGACTAGCAGTGCGAGTAGCGCAAGTAGCGGTAGCTACGCCGGGTCCACCAGGGGCATGCCCAACGATGCGGCAGCAGCAGCAACAGCATCTGCCACCACCGCTGCGAGGTCGACCTTTGCACGCACGGGCAACAGCGCAGATTTGCTCACACAGTCTCCACATCTGCCCGAGCACCGCATGGGCGTGGAACCCATCGCTTCGCTCTCCTCGGATCGCAATTTTGGCGCGCACTTGTACGCGCCACCGAATCTCCCGGAGGACATTTCCCGCGCCCCCATTAGCAACCTTGAAGCGCCTGGGCAGCTCTCGACACTGCACGCCTCGCTCCTGGCGCAGTTGTTGCACGGTCGTGGCGACGCGCAAGCCTTACAAGAATTGCAGGAATACCGGCAGCAAGTTCAGCAGCAGCAACATCAACAACATTCATTGTCTGCCGGTATTGCAGTGCCAAGCGAACCCTCTTCAACATTTTTACAAAATTTCACATCACCAGAAACCCAGCATTCCTCCCATGCATCATCATCGGCCCAAAGCACCTCCTTATCGGCAATTGCGGAACAAATGGTCATTCCCTTGAGCAGCAACGAATTCGCCGTGATACTAACCCTCAGTGGTACTCCCACCTTCATAAAATCCTTCAGCGATAGAGCCTCCGCCGTGCAGTTGGCCATTGCGATCAGCAATTTAGTCTATGGCACGCCCGCGACTTCTGCCTCGGCTGCCCTCCCTGCCACTGCTGTCCCCTCCTCGCTCAACTCCGCAAACGCTGCACAGCGGTATGTTGTAGACTCGTCTTTGTCTCGTTTTCAGTACCCGCACTTTCCCGTCTCGAGGTTGTCTTCTTCGTACTCGTCACCTTCCTCGTGTGCAACTGCACCTGCACCTGCACTTACACCCTCAACGGCAAATGCGGGCGATACCATTGCTACAAGCACGCCTGTCCTCTCGTCAAGCGGTGGCATCGCCCCAGCTCCTCAAATAGGCTCGACGCCTCCTGTACAACTGCAATCGCAGCAATGGTCAAATGATTTTCTTAATCGGCTCTTACAGCGCCGGAATCACCAGCAGCAGCAGCAGCAGCAGCAGCAGCAGCAGCAACAACAACAACATCTCCAGGAGAACCGTGAGCGAACGCCAAGCTTGATCTCAAGCTCTTCTTCCTCTTCTTCTAATGCTCACGCCTCCGGCAGACAAGATGCAAGCGGCCCGAGCTCTTTGGGTGCCTGGGCCGGCCTTCCTCATTCGCCATACGCACAGTTCACAACTTTGCTCATGCAGCAGCAGCAGCAACAGCAGCAGCAGCAGCAGCGAGGCCAACAAGAACATGAGCATCGTCTGCAGCAAGAGCGCGGCAAAACGCATCATGATAGAAATTAATTCCGTGTGCCGTTCACCCACGGAGACCTGCACTTGCGTGTATATGTGTAGCATGCCCCAACAATCAATGCATATGCTTGTCGTTAAAGTTTTCTTTCCTCTTCCCCTTGTTCTGGCACAGACCAAATCGTTTTTGGTCACCGAATGGTAGCTACTGCTAACTGGGGGCCCATAAACAACTCGTGTAACCACGGTGGCACGTAATATACGATGCAGACTGTTCAGATTGCTCGCCATCGCCAGTACTGATACAGTGAGAAAGAAAGACACTCTTCAGGGCTCATACACAAAGCACAATTGCCCGTCAGTCGAGAAATCAACGCATGTTTATTTGAATCTGCACGCACAACAATCTTGATCCTGGTCCGCACCAAACACCCCACTAGATCAGCTCGCCGCTCTCCACGCCATCATGAAAGAACTGCTACGGAACCGTTCTGGAACGAATCTGCCGCCTTTTGCTGCCGATCCGCAACAAAACCCAGGCGGGCGGGCACTTGCGGCGCCTGCTGGCCGTGTTGCGCGGGCGTTAAGGCGACTTGCGCGGGCGCGAATAGCCGACTTGCAGCGCGCGCCATAGCCCACTTGCGGCGGCCAACAGCCACGGCAAAGATAACTTTGCTCTGCGCGCAACACCATTTCAATGATCCTGCCTGCGCGGGCAGAGATAGATTGCGCGCGACGGTCGGTCGGTCCCTCGGACGAGGTCGCCGCGGCGCACGAGCCCCCGCCCGCCCCCGCGCGAAGCGAAGCCGCACGCGAGGCTACCCGCACGCACGCACGCACGCGCGCACGCACGCACGCGCGCACGCACGCACGCACGCAAGCGTCACCGCCCGCGAAGACCGCCAGCGCGGCAACTCAGGCTCCAGCTCCCGCTCCAGCTCCAGCTCAAGCTCAAGGCCAAGCTTAGGCTCAGGTGACGCAGCAATAGCAGCAAGCAGCATGCAGGCAGGGTCGCTCGCACGCAGCACCCTCCGCGGCAAGGGCGCGGCGCCGCGGCTGGCGCGGTCGCTCTCAACCGCAGGCAAGTCGACGCCGCCGCCAAGGACGGCCGTCGTCCAGCCCGAGTCCAGCAGCGGTGGGGGCGGCGCCGGCAGGCTCCTCCTTCTGGGCGCCGTGCTCGCGCCCCCCGCCTATGTCGCCTACATGACGCGCGAGGACAGCGAGTTCAGGAAGAAGTTCGAGGCGTCCGCTCCCGCCGTCTATGACATGGTCTCCCCCTACCTCATCGACGACCACAGCGAGACCACGGGCAGCTCACACGAGTTCGACGGCTTCAACCTCGCCGCTCTTAAGAGCGAGCTCGACGACATCGAGTCTCGCATCGAAAGCGCGGCCAGCAAGGGCGTCACCTTCACCAAGGAGGAGGTCAGCGCCATCAAGCACAAGGTCGAAGACAAGCTCGCCCAAATTACCAAGGGCAGTGAGGCCAAGGACGAGGCCCCCAAGGATGCCAAGACCACCACCACCAAGACCGAGGCTTCCGACCAGCAGAGCGACGCCGAAGACGAGGAGGAAGAGGAAAAGGAACCCGAACCCACGACCGAGAAGAAAAAGGCGACCATTTCCCGCGGCAAGCTCGATGCCATCCAGCGACGTGCCCGTGGCCTCAAGGCCAAGGCCGACCAGAGCGCCGCGCAGCAAATCAAGGACATGGAGACTGAACTTCGCAAGGACCTCGAGGTCGTCCTCGCCCACGATCTCGGCTCCCTTGACGAGGAGGGCCTCCGTCGCCGCGTCGTCCAGCTCGTCCTCGAACTCAAGGACCGCAACCGTTGGGAGGCCATGCGCATGTACGAGCTCACCAAGCAGCACACCGACGATGTCGTGAAAAAGTACGACGAACTTCTCCGCGACCAGTCCGAGCGCTACGAGGACCTCATCCGCGCCGAGGCCGCAGACGCTGCTTCCCGCGCCTCCGACGCCGCCGACCAGCGCGCCGAGGAGCACTTTAGCCGCGTCATCTTCAACAAGGAGCAGCAGTGGCACCGCAACACCCAGGAGGCCCTCGAGCGCCAGCGCGCCGAGCTCGCGCGCGACATGGAGCAAAAGTTTGCACAGGCCAAGGCCCAGCTCGAGTCCAAGGCCTCAGAGGACATTGCCTCACGCGTCAAGGCCCTCGGCGCTCTCAAGGACAAGGTCAAGAGCCTTCAGTCTGCGCTTCAGAAGCGCTCCGACAACGAGCAGCTCGCGCGCAACCTTCGTCAAATGTCGCTCGCTGTTCTCGAGGCCCAGGACGCGCTCTACAAGCGGCCTCAGGAAGTCGGCTTCGCATTGCAAAAGCTCAAGGCCGCTGCCGGTGGCGATCAGTCCATCGAGTCCTCCCTCTCCGCTCTCTCTCCTCGTATTCTCCATTCCGGCGTCGCCGACGAGCTCGACCTCCTGCAGCGCTTCGAGTCCGTCTACGACGAGTGCTACAAGGTCGCGCTCGTCCCTGACGAGAACGCTGGCATCGTCGAGTATGCCGTCGCGCGTGCGGTTGCCGCCCTTACTTTCCGTAGATCCGACGCCCCGGCACCCTCCGAGGACCAAGAGTTCCACCTCACGCGCGCCCGTGCCCTTCTTAGAGAAAAGCACGACTTGGCCGCATCCCTCAAGGAGATGGAGTGCCTCCGTGGCCTCGTCAAGAATACCGCTAGCGACTGGGTTGCCGAAGCCAAGGACCGCGTCGCCGTTGAGCAGGCCCTTACCCTCGTCAAGTCCCATCTTAGCGTCTTGTCGGCCTCTCTCAGCAAGTAAATCTCTTTCCTTGCGGCCTTGCTGCTGCTCATTATAGCCAGGACTCTCAGATTGCTTTCTTTTTTTGTGCCCCTTTTCTTTTTCTTCCTTTGTTTCCAGTTTTCTCTCGCGGCCACATCGTCCGCATCCGTGTCTCGCCCAAGAGGCAAAGAACCAAGTACAACACAAACTCTTTTGGACAGCTTTCGAATCTTTCGCTTTCTTTGCGGTTACTTTTCGTTTGTTTGGTATGTTTGGCAAACACTACAAGAAGGTGGGCATTCACCTCCACATTCCATCGCATCGTCGGCTGCAGCACTTGAACAGGATGTCTTGCTTCTCTAGCTTCCATTGCGGCCAGATAAAAGTATTGCGACAATGTTCTTTTCGGATCAGCGGGTGAAGCCTTGAAGCTTTTTTTTTTTTCCTTTTTCTTTTTGGAGAACGAAGATTGCTGCACGCCCGCGAACTCGCTCACCCCTCAAATACAAGCTCGCCTCCAGCCAATAACTCTGCGTATGGAATTGTGACCGCGTCTTCGTCAAACGTCAGCTTCTGGCCACGCCAGCTACCGCGTGTTGACGGCGTAAAATCCTTGAGTGGTGTCGTTGTTGCTTCTACCTCGCGTCGGATCGTAAGCTTGCCAGCTGCACGTCCCAGTTTGTCCACTGCTGGACGATCAATTGTGACAGTTCGGTACAACGGCGGAGCTCCTACTTGATACTTGCCCGAACCAGGAACCAATGCATACAACCCAATTGAAGACAGCACAAACCAGGAACTCATCTCTCCATTGTCCTCGTCACCGGCGTAGCCAAAATCGCCGTATTGCGTGCGAAGCGTGTGGTGAATGTATCGTTGTCCGTCTAACGGACAACCTGCGTGTGCAAACATGTACAAAACATGGTGCACCGGCTGATTATTGTGAGCGTACTCGCCAAACGAATGCTGCAGCATCTCATTCATTTCGTGGATCTTATCTCGGTTCGTAACACTTCCGCGCCGCGTCATTGCATCCAATAGTACTTGGCATAGCCGAGACGGTTGCTCGGGACCTGCGGGATCAGCATCCTCGTACGCTTCGCGCAATCCCTTGGGATCATGCGGAACGTAAAATCGGTACTGCCACGGACCACCCTCCGTGTACGGGCCCATCCACTCGTTGCTTTTAAAAGGATCCACAAAGTTCCCTGACGCTCTTTTGGGGCGGAAAAATTTGGTCTGTGGGTCCCACAGATTACGCCAGTTCTTTGAGCGCTTTTTCAGCCGCTGAGCAAGCACCTTGTCGCCTCTTGCTTCGGCAAGAATGGAACCTACACCATCCGACAGGTAGTAGTTGAGCGAGAGGGAAACAGTGCCCCCGCGTCGGTGATCATACGGCACAAAACCAAGACGATCGTACTCTTGGAGAAAATTGCGTCCATTCGGCACATGTTCATCGGTCGCAGAACGCTTAATGTAGTCCATTGCGTCAACTTGGCTCTTGGCCGATAGTGCGCCATTCACGATGCCTTCTGCGAGGCTTACCTCACCCATTGAGCCCTCCATCGATCCGACGCGCCCCGGCGACGCCCACTGCGTGAGCATACGGTTCGGATCCTCGCGGAGAGCATTCACCCATCCCTCCATAATGTCCACGATGAGGTCTGGGTAAATTAGGTGCAGCATTGGGTACTGCGCACGATAAGCATCCCAAAAGCCCGAGTCGGTGGAGATGGGCCCTTCGAAAAAGTGCATTGGCTGATACGGGCTCCAATGACGTTCTTTTCCGTTCTCGTCCACCTCGGTCAACGGTCTTGGGAAAAGGAGGCCACGATACAAGCACGAATACAATGTCTCTTCCGCTGCAACGAGCTCATCGTGCGAATCTGCAGTCACCTGCACGCGACCGAGCAACTCGTTCCACCGGGCTGCGCCTTCCTCGCGAATGCGGTCAAACTGCGCTGCATCCCATCCTGGACTGGCACCTAGCTCTCGCCCAAGATTCAAACGAGCCTGCTTGGCAGAGATGAACGAGGTACCCACGCGCAAAAGCACCTTGGTGCGCTTGCCATGCACGAGATTCCAATAAACGCGATGTGTTGTCGTGTCCAGCTTCATGTCAAGAGTTTCGTCTTCTGCCACAATCTCTGCATACACGTGATGCTTCATGAGAGCAGGGGCGTCAAAAACGGAGTGCTCTGTGGAATACGCGGTAAATCGTACCACGTGACCCTCATTACCCGCCGATCTTTTCTCTGGCCCAGCATCGGCAGGGCGGAGGTTGCTAAGGTAGTTAAAGTCGATGCCTGGCGCCTCCCCGCCCGAAGGGTATCCGAAGCGGAAGATTGCTGCACGTTCAGTCACGGCAAGCTCCACGCTCACACAATCCTGACCAACGCAGTCAGAGGTCACTTTCACCGACATGTAGTGCGGCAACATGATTGCCCCCTGTCTGTCATATGTTCGAGGCTTGCTACCGTCCTTGTACGGCGCCCTTTGCCACATAGGTCTCACGTCAAAGAAACCATAGTCTCCAATCCATGGCGATGGTTGGTGAGTACAGCGAATTCCGGCAAAGCTTTGCTTGTATGGGTTGAAGAACCACGCTTCCCGACCATTGATTGTATTAGTCAGGGCCCAATGCGTCATACCAAAAGGCCGCGAGACAAGAGGAAGCGCGTTGCCACGACTGTTCGACCTCCAGCTCTTATTGTCCGTGCCACGCAGAATGTCCACCACTTCGACAGGCGACTTGCCCAAAGCTGTCTTGTGTGCTTGCCACCCTGCCTGCTGTGCCGAGTGCTGCGCCGTGCTCAACGTCCCAGACTCCAAAGTGTTAAACTTCGAACTTGACGCCTGCGAGCCTGCAGCTACTACTTCGGATCGGCCAGAGCTGTCTCCGTGCCGCAAGCGCGGTTTTGGCGTCGAGACGTCCGGCACAGCATCGCTGGTTTGAGATGACCTTGCTGCCGCCAAGCGCTCCGCGTTCGTAGCTCTTGCAAGGGCCTCATCTCTTTCTGTCCTTAGCTTGACCTCGGAAGCCTTTGCAGAAAGTAAGGTGGCGTCAGCTGCCCGCCGCGCTTCTGCTGCTTCGTCAAGCGCCTTGTCGCGCTCTGCTTCGAGGCGGGCTACCGTTTTCGTAGCCTCAGAAAGCTCGAGTTCCACCATCGCTCGTGCGCTCACCATGGCCGTTTCACGAATCGCTTTCGTGTCAGCCTCTGCCCGAAGAAAGGTATCATCTTGGTCGCAGCGATTCTCGCATTTAATATTGGACAAGAGTAACCAGCCCCCAAAGACCCACGCCACAACGAGCACAAGCGCGAGCCAAACGGCCCACAAACGAACCCTTGACAGGAAGGGCTTCCCTCGCGACGAACCGCGATTCCGGTCTCCCGCACGGGATCTTGGCCATGGCCGCGATGAAGAGCGCCGTCCGTGCGGCAGCGAGCCCGCCGCCGTCGACGGCAGCGACGAGAGCGACGTCGGTGCGTGCAGGTCCTGCGACATCGTCGTGCGTGAGCAGGAGTCTTGCTTTACTGCCCCTCTCCGCTGCCCAAAAGACGTGCACCCACCCGGACGCGCCGCGCGCAACCTCGACTAGCGTCTCCGCCCTGGCGCGTGGCGTGGCGTGGCGTGCAGCGCCACCGACGGCGGCCGCGCCCCGCGTCGCGCTACCGCGACTGGGCGTCAGAGAGAAGGTGTTCTGCTTCGTCTCCGCAATCTCGGCTCCTCGTTTCTGACTGACTGCGAGTCGCAATGCGTCGCGGCGCCAAGTGGCGTATCCGCTTAAGGTCCACTTCACGCGTGGTTTGCTCCACTTGCGCAGCCGCCATAGCCCGGTCGGCGCGGCAGGCACGACCAACTTTCACTAACTTGGCGAGAAGAAGCAGAAACGCAGAATCGAACGTCGATTGATCGAGCGATCGATCGAGACCAGAGCAGCGGCGCGGCGCTGCACGCGGGGCGGCGGGGCGGCGGAGACCGGCGGGCGGCGCAGCGGCGCAGCAGCGGGAGAGATGCAGTCGTGGAAGGACCTGCGACGCGCGGCCAAAGCGCAGGAGAACGCGCTCGAGTCCGCGCTGGCAAGGTATGTCAAGGTTGACGTGGACGCGAACAACCCCGAGGCCGTGAGCGAGGTGGAGGCCGCGCTGGAGACGGAGATCGGGACGCTGCTGAGGAACCTGGATGAGTCCATCGACAAACTCGTCTCGTGCACGACGCAGGACCGTCCGCCCACCAGCACAGCGCAGATCCAGCGCCTCAGGGAGATTCTGCGCGACCAGACATCCACCTTTCGCATGAACCGAAAGAAGCTCAACAGCCGCCGCGAATCGCTCTCGCTGCAACGGTTCATGGCTCGCGATGGTGCTCGCGCAGGAGGCTCTGCGGATCGAGATGCCGAGACCCTGCTCATCAGGGAACAGGACTCTATTCAGAACGCCACACATGCTGCAGGAAACATTATCGATCAGGCATCCGCCGTACATGGCGAACTCCTCAGCCAGCGTGCTCGCTTCATGGGCACCACAGACCGCCTCGCGGACATGGGTCGTCGTGTCCCTGGCATCAACACGCTCATCAAGCGTATTCAGGACAAGCGAACTCGCGATAACACCATTCTCGCACTCGTCATTGCCGTGTGCGTCTGTCTCATCTTGTGGTACGAGCTCGCTGGCTGGGGACTGTAAAGCATTGCTCTGTGCAACCTCCCTCCCTCCCGCTCTTGCACTTGCTCTGTAACTTCGCGTTTCGTGTAGCTCCTCTTCACTTGGTCTGACGCGACTTTCCCTCATTTTAGCATCAGACCTTTATCCATCCATCCATACATGCACCAAGGTGTACTCTTTAAAAAAAAAATGGACGAATGACTGACTCTGACCATGTTCGAACAGCAAAAGACAAAAGGGGGGGGAGAGGGGCTCTTACACATCTTCATGTTTTCTTTGTTCTCCCTTTTAAACGTCTCTAGGCCTAGACCTGGGCCCTCATTTTGATATTCCATGGTCTAGACCAAGATTTTTTTAGTCTGTTAAAGAAAAGGAATACTTGAGCCCTTCCGCAAGCGGGGCATCACGAGGCGCCGGTCGTGGCTTGCGACTTGGCGAACTCGCTCCACCCTCGGACTCGTCCTCCTGCCGCGAGTCATTCATGGCCTCTCCTTCCGAGATAAATGTATCTTGCGCGTCACCACCAGGGGCTGCGGGCTCCATTGTAGGGTCTTGCAATGAAGCAGCACCTAAGAGCGTTACAGGATCAGCCACATCGTGCTGCTGTGAAAGAGAAGATTTCGACGACTTGAAGCTCGAATCTGCAGCGCGTCTCTTCGCGGCTGCCTTTGCAAGGCGTTTGCGTTCCTTTGCAATGATTGCTTGTATCTTCCGCTCTTCAGCTTTCGCAGCGTCCGGTCGCAAGTCGTCGACATTAAAGCGATTCTCGAGCGCATCCATCTGGATACGCCACTCCGTGTACGCAGCGTCTGCCTGCAGCACGAGACGTCGCTCCTCATCAGAGACTGCGTTGACGCGCTTGATGCTGTCCAAGAGCACCTTGTCCTCGGGCTCTACGCGCAATATCTCCTTCTCCTCCATGTGCGCAGGTTGCTCTCCGGTCTTGGCCTGCGCCCGTGCAAGCTCAAATTGCGCAACCTCAGCGTCGACGTGAACGATTCGTGGAACGAGCGCATCTGTTGCGTTAAGTTGGCGAGGCGCATTCGCAAGACGAAGCTCGAGGCATTCGATCTCGAATTCAGTCTCATTCAGGGTCGCGTTCTCTTCTTCTTCGGCGATTGCATCAAAGAAGCTTCCACGATGAGCACGCTCGGCGCGCATTCGCTCTCTGGCCACCGCAGATGTCTGCAAAAGCTCGTGGCCGCCGCCAATGCCGTCGAGAACGAAAAGCCTCGGCCGCAGCGCATGGTTAATCACAGCTTCAACGGGGCCAAATGAGCCCGAGAGAATCACGTCGCTGGTGACCTTGGCAGCGTCTGTGACATTCGTCAGATGAAAAGTATTCCGCTCGTTGTCTTGCATGTGCAACGATCCGGTTTCACAATCGAAACGAAAACAGCCGATACTGTCGTCCTTTTCCTCCTCGTCTGGGCGACGGTTCTTCGCCTCGGAGGCTTCATGCGCCGTGTCCCATGAGCGCCACAGAACTTTGCCTTCGTCGGTGATGTGCACGGTGGTTCCATCCGGCTTGAGGACGCGCAGATGGCCATTGATGTGGGCTGTCACTCTGGTATCATACTCAATCTGTACAACAGTTGCGTCAGGCGCCAGGGTGCTGCTACGCACCACGTGTCCTCCACGCGAGATATCGACACGACCGCCCACCGAATGCCCATAGCATGTCGCTTCTGCAGCAGCATGAATCTTGACGGTCGCGAGACCAGGCGCTTCGACACGAATAGTGCCATTCGTAGCCGTGAGGATGCGCGTTCCATCTTCGTAACAGACAAGTCGTGTTCCATCGACGTGACGGATGAGCATCACCTGCACAATCTTCGGATCATTGCCTTCTTCAGGGCGCTGCATGCGCTCCACAACAGTAGCGTCCGATTCGTAGTCTATGCGCGTTCTCGCCTTGCCATCGTCGTGCATTGGAATCTTGACACTCTCTTCCCCTTTACGGTAGATGATCACATCTCCACTAGCAAAGAGAACTCGCGAGCTGCCGTCGCTTAAAAATGACACAACTGTGCCTTGGTCCCGAATGACTCTGCACATTTCCCGTTTCTCCCAGCGCGGTGAACTCATCCGAATTTCGCCGTTACTGCAATGCTCTAAACGCAAGCCGTCTGCGCAGGTGTACACCGAGGTCATGGTATCGAGCTTGTCAGGTTTGTTGGGCCATGCTGGCCCTTGCTGCACTTCAAGAAAGCCGCCTTCCTCAAATGCAGCAAAAAAGGAGGGTTTCGATGCGCCAGGGTTCTGCCGCATCCCGAAACGGTGACCGTCCCGGTCTACGGAGCAGCTTGAGCGACCGTTACCCGCGAGAACGGTGTCAAGACGAATCACTGAGCCATCGCAGGGGAAAAAGAGCTCCGACTCCTGCTCAAGAGCGCGCAGTGGCTCGGCTTCGACATCGTAAAAGCAAGGTCGCTGACGAAGATCCAAGTTGGGCCATTCCGAAAACGTGGGTCGAAGGTTCGTATGGGCAAAGGCGGAGCGTGTGATCTTGCAACGGCGTCCTGGCGGTGTGCGTCGATGGAGCGCAACGAGAAGCACGTCATAGCGTGCCATATACTGCGTCAATACCAGCGGTTCCTCAGCGAGTGCCACTCCAAGCTGCTGGGGAGCACGGATTTCGTCCATTTCTCGCATGCAAATCCAATCGGAAAAGTCCCAATCGGTACGAACACCGCTGGGGGGATCTGCGTCAGAAAGCATGCGCTCGAACTGCTGGATGATACGGATAAATTGTTCGCGAGAAGAGGACAAAGGAAGGAATGTGTTGAATTGCGTATTGAGCAACTGGCGCGCCTGCTCGTCGAGAACGGGTCGTCGTGGCATGTGCTGCCTCCCACGCGCTCCGGGTGTGGGCGTCAGCATCCAATGCGAATGTTCAAGCGCAAGTTGAGCTTTGCTATTTGCCTCACGATTTGAAGCAAGCTGCAGACCGCAGCGATCACCAAAGTTCACAAAGTGCGTCTCGTCAGGTTCAGCGTCCTCAAGGCTCGTTGATTCAATGATGTTCAGTGACTCATCAGCAATGGCGCCCACCAGGGCGTGCAATACGCCGGCAATGGAGTGCATTGGCTGCGTAGCACTCAGAGAGCGGTACGAGATCATGAGCGAATCGTCCTCTCGAATCGGCTTTGCACCCCGTGGAATTTTCACGTGTTCACACAAACCAACATAGGTGAGAAAGCGAAACTTTTCCGAAGCAAGACTCTGCGTGATTTCTGCAAACTTTGTGAGCAGCGTAAGCGGGCGATATGCAGACAAGTCGGCTGCTTTGGTCATGTCGCGAGGCGCCACATCGAGCTCGAGAAAGACAAGGTCGCGCCATCCTGGGCCCTTGGCTTCTGCTCGCGCCTTGCGCAGAGCATTGACAACGGGATTCGACAAATTAGGTCCTGTTCCGTCAAAGGGAGGGGCCAGGGAGTCAGCCACGATGGACCTGGTCTCGCTCAACGTTGATGCAGATTCGCTCCCGACCAGCCCAGACCCGCCATCTGAAGAAGGATCGACAAGACTCACACGGCTTGCCGTGTGATTCAGCGATTGAAGAGAGAGAAGAGGAAGGGAGGCTACCGAAGCGCTGGGATCATTGCTGTCACCTTTGCCATTCGCTGAGACCAGCGATGCAAGAGTATCTGTCCGCCCAAAGCTGAAGCTCTTGGCATCCACTTCAGAGTCGGCCCGAGAGTCTGTTCGCGAGGGGGCCGTGTAAGAAGGCTCGTGAACCGGTCCGCGGAGCTCCAGCACACCATCGAGGACTTGTTCCCCAGCTGAACTTGCGATGAGGAAAGCAGCTTCCTCTGCGCTCGAAGGATAGTCGGAGAGCACGTATATCTTGTCTGGCTTTGCTTGTTCATCGGTGATGCCAAGCACGGTCCGCGCAGCCTCGAGGTCGGCATCACTGGGTCCAACACGAATTGTGTCATCGATCTGAAGCTCGCTTTCGACGGACATAGCAACAGCGAGCGCCTGGGAATCCGGTCTTTCTTGGTCTTCATGAGGCTGTTTCTTTTCTTGCTCTTTCTGACGTTTAGCAAGTCCTTTGATCCGGTCCTGCTTGATGCGTTGGCGGAGCGTTGCAGCAAGGGACTTGGGATCGCTGCCACCCTTGGCTTCAAGGTCCGCACGTTTGACAAGGACATAAAGGCTGTTGTCTGCGACCGCTACTGCGGCTCGTGGTGTCGCTTGAGCCGCCGCCTCCTCTGCGTCTCGCTGTGTGGCCAAAAGCAGCAAGTCACGCACACGACTTGCCGTTTGTGAGACCTTGGCGGACCCGAGATTCACGGAGCACTCCACGAGCACCACGAGCGAGTTCCATGACGGCGTTGTCATGGGGGGCGACCTTGCGGTATCAAGCTCTGCGAGGGGAGAATTCCTGACTGCCCGCCTGATTGGCTGGCTGCCTACCTGAGCGCGCGCGCGCGCACGCGCGCTCGCCTTCTCGTTCTTTTTCTTTTTAGTGCGCTTTGCTTTCCTCTCCTCTCCTCTCCTCTCCTTTGCTCTGCTTTGCTTTCTTCTCCTTTGCTTTGCTTGGTCTTCTTGTCCCTGGTCTTGTCTTTTCATGATGAAATCTGGTTAATACCCAAAGGAAGGTTTCTTTGTCCGTTGATGGAATGGACACTTGACATGTGTCCCTTTGTTTCTTGGTGCCGCCGCAAGGCCCAGCCGAATTAGATATACGACAGAGAAGAGAAGGGAAGAGAAGAGAAGAGAAGAGAAGCGAAGAACGGAGATGATCAGCCTGAGTTAGAAACGATTGCTTTTCTATAAGATTTGTTTGTTTTTTTATAAAGACACGCGAAAAGAGGCACCTTCGTGCAGGTAGCCAGCGCCAGGCATTCGTCTATGGCTGACTTCAAAACGCAAAGAGATGCTCGGCCGATGAAATAACATTGCTAATGACGACAACGCGAAGCGACGATCGCAGCTCCGTGCTCCTCATACTCAGCCTTGGAAATCCAGAGTTGCTGGAATGATCCAAGACTAGCCAAAATGCTGCCTCCGGTAAAGGTGCTAAACAAGCGCTCATACTTGCCCGGAGACAGAAAGCGCGGCTTGAGCGCGCTGGGCAGACATACACCAAGCTCCTTGGTGAGTCGTTCCAACGTCCCCGGCACGAGGGCGCCACCTCCAACAAGCATAATTTGCTGAACGAGCTCTCTTCGCAAATCGACGTGAGAGCTCTGCAAAGCATCGCGAAGGACCTCCGGGACGGAGATGGGTTCCTTTTCGAGTTCCGAGGCAGAGATTTTCTCCTTGAGATAGGCGACATCTAAATGTGGCCGCATAAGAAGCTCCGGGCTGCGAAAGCGCTCCGCGCCCAAAGACACAATGGTCCCGTCGGGAAGCTCATACTCTACTGCGGCGTATTTTGCCGCCTTGCTTTCGTCCAATGGCACCTCTGTCCAGACTCGGCATACATTTTCCTTCAAATCGGTAAGGATGGGAAGCTGTTGCATGCGCACAAAAGAAGGTTTAATTCGCGAAAGCTCCTCGCGAGACTTTGGAACGACAATTTTGCGCGAGGCTTCTTCGCTTGGGAGCTTGCGACGAAACATACACGGAGCCATGAGCCGGCGTGGGCTCCTACGCGTTGTTACAGACACACTTGATGAGGATGATGTTGGCGCCATTGCTGCGGGTGCTGAAGAAGACGACGACGACGACGAGGAGGACGACGATGATGATGATGATGAAGCTGCTGGGTTCACGGCCTTGTCCCCTGTGCCACCCGCCCGGCCCGCACTTGTGGAGGAGGTTGAATGAGAAGAGGGATTCTGGGCCTGCGAGTCGTCATTAGCGACGTCTTGCTGTGCATGCGGGAGCACGCTGGTTTCGAGGAGACGCAAGAGGTGCTCGTCAATAAAATCGCCCGCAACCTTTGAAGTGCGGACTGTCTTGCGGACAACAAAGCCGTCGTGCACAGCGCATGCGCAAGACCGAGCCGCGCCAATGTCGACAACGAGCGAGGTAGCGCGTCCTACGGAGAAAGCACTAAGAATGGCACTCCGGGGCATGAAGACGGCGGGGCTCTCCAGCTTCTCGAGCAAGATTTCGGCCAGCTTCGCCCGGTCTGCTTCAGGCTCGTAGGTTGGGGTTGCAGCGAGAATAGGATGTTCGCGAGCGTCACAGTTGAGTCCATACGAGACGGCATGTGTCCAAAGATCCTCGACAGCATCCCAGCTGTGAACCTTCCCATCCTTGCGCGCCCAGGTAACATCAACGTCTTCACATGCATGTTGCAAAGCAGAGTCTCCAACCAGCGACCTTGGTTTACTACCCGCGCCTTCGCCCTCGACGTCCATGGCAGCCGCCGTGCCCGTGACGGAGCCCGTGGCGGAGCCCGTGGCGGATACGATCCAGCCTTTCGGCGAGTCCTCGCCTGCGAAGCCAAACTTGAACGTCCGCGA
This sequence comes from Schizochytrium sp. CCTCC M209059, assembly GCA_000818945.1. Classification (NCBI taxonomy): domain Eukaryota; class Bigyra; order Thraustochytrida; family Thraustochytriidae; genus Schizochytrium; species Schizochytrium sp. CCTCC M209059. The sequence continues at coordinate 586,546 of KN805379.1, read as the reverse complement.
CCCCAAGTCGCCCACGAGGGCCGCGGTCTCGTCTCCGCAGAACATCGCGCCCGCGCCCAGGGCCGCGCCGTCGCTCTCCTCCCCCTCCTCCTGCCGCTGGTGCTGCCGCTGCTGCTCTGCCGCGACGTGCGTCTCGACGGGACTCCTCGTTTCCTTCGCTACAGTTGGCCCCGGCCGCGATCGATGCCGCCGCTCCTGCTGCTGCAGCGCCGGCCGCCTCCTCCTCCGCCGCCGCCGCCGCCGCCCGTCTCCGCCGCCGCCTCCTCCGCCGCCGCCGCCGTCGCCG
>KN805379.1:503755-586094 GCA_000818945.1 Schizochytrium sp. CCTCC M209059 | reverse complement strand
CTCGCGCTCCTTTCTTTACTTATAAAGGGGGAGGGAGAAGGAGGGAGATGGAGACGAGGACGAGGAGGAGGAGGAGACTAACGAGGCGAGGAGCTGTTGACGCTGTCTGTGCTTTGCTTTGCTTTGCTTTGCTTTTTTTCGCTTTGCGGTGTTGTGCTGCGCTGGATTGTAATTGCACAGGTGATTGGCAACAAATATGAGGTGTACATGGACCTTTTGTCCAAAGAAGGCATGTCCGAAGCGTAAGTCGATCGAGGTGGCGTCGCTGGCGCTGTTTCATTCAGGTTTCGGGAACATTTGATTGACGATGATGATGAATACAGCGAGGCTTTGCAAGCGCTCGCCATCTTCAGGTACTGCTGCCGGCGTATGCTCATCACGCATGTAGACCTCATCGTGAAGCTGCTCAACTACAACAAGCTGAGAAACGACGAGTAAGCAATCTGCCGCACCAACAACAAACAAAGAGAAAGGAAAGGGAGAAAAAAGGTAAAGGTAGCCGGCGCTTTCCTCGCGTGTTTTAATGGCTCGATCCTCTGATTAGGCTCTCATGTTTTGTTTTGTTTCGCTCGTCCCTCTCTCTTTTCGCTCCATCATCCATCTCATCAAACAAGTTTTATCATAGAAATAGACCCATTTTTCTGCGGGCCAGGGAAAATGGGTTATAAACGGACATTTTCTCGTGCTCTTCACCATTTTCTCCTCTTCTAGCATTATGGGCGGAGCGCCTGCCTGCCTTGTTGACTTGCTGATTTTGGCCCGACTTTACGTACGAGTGGCGTGTGCAGAGCTAGCGAGCTTTAACTAGCAAGCGAGCGAGCGAGCTGTCCTGCCCAGAGGCAAGGAAGGGGTGAGCGCAAGGCAGAATTTTATAAATCGATGGAAACATGGAGCTCCTTGACATTGCCTTCAGCCCTTCCGCGACGGTCCGCGTCCAACTGGATGGACGCGTGCACGAGCTCCAAGTGACTGCCGAGGACGATGCTACTGCGCTCGTCCACGAGCTTCTTGCAAGCTGTGCATCTGACATTGCCCCTGGATCATTGCTTGCTGTTGACCTCGAGCGCAGCCTCGGCCGTGTCATTCTTGGCATGGCTAGATCTGAGACCGCATTCTTTCGCAGTCTGCGCCGCGTGCCTGGTGCGAACGTCGTCGCTGGACCGACTGCTATTGTAGCGACCAAGCTTCGTATCGCTGTGGATGATTCGAATGATTCTCCGGGCGACAACATTGATACCGCCGTCCGATTCCTTGGAGCTCGCGACGAGGAGAGCAAAAGCGACGAGGAAAACGACGATGATGACGGCGATGATGATGATGATGATGATGATGATGATAATGATGACAATCAAATTGATTCAAAGCTCGGAGGGGTCAACGATTTCACGAACTCGAACAAAATCAGCAAAGTGGATGCATACGGCACAGATGCCAGTATTTTCATCAAAGAAAATGCTGAGCTTGAGGGACTCGGCGTTCCGCTCCGCGCCAGCAGCACGTCGCCGAACGCAATTGCCAGACACAAGCTTGTGAGCGGTACGAGTGCAACCTCGTCGCCGCTGGGTCGCACCGTTTTACGGAAACAACATAGGAACAGTTTTGGCGAGAGTGACCTAAGCCCTTTATCTCGTAGACGTTCCTCGAGCAAGGTCGAGGAGAACTTTGAGGCCTACATGGCTGTCTTGGAAGCACAGTCGTCTCCACGTCGGAACAACGATCGTGAGACCTTTTTCCAGTAAACGCTTGCTCTCTACCGCATTCGAAGGTGTCTGGTCCAATCTATGCGATGTATGTATGTGCGTGCGTGCGTGCGTGCGCGAAGTCATATCATCAGAATCGATCAACAAGGAGTTAGCAGTTCGAGAAAAAGTACCAAAGAGAAAATTAATTTTGAAAAAATACATAAAGTACGGAACGAAGCGTTTGATTGAGAGCTACCTCTTTCGTTTCGACTCTTCTGCGCGATTGTATGCTGCACGACCGGCTTTGGCGCCCGATAACCGGGCTGTTTTGGGTCGTTCGAGGATCTGCTGTCCGGGGCCGGCATTCTTTTGTAGCGACTGCGACACATGTTTCTGTTGTTGCTGTTGCTGTTGCTGTTGCTGCTGAGCAGTCATTGTGCAAGACGTTGAATTTCCCGTTTCCACCTCGCTGCGATCTTGTGCATCGTCTGACACCATTGTGACGCTTTGGGAAACCTGTTTTTCTTTGATGTCGACCTGAGCAGACGAGAAACTTGGGCCAGATGCCCCCGCAGACATTTGCACCAAAGGCTCATTCGGGTGCCTTTGCGACAATGAATGCGACGAAGCAGCACAATGCCTCGAATCAATTTCAGAGTTGCTTTTGTCGAGCAAAGGACTTACGTCATTGACGGGGGTTGCTGTCCTTGATGTTTCCTTATTGATCTTTTCGTGCAAAGTACTCTCACTTCCAGATTCTGACATTTCCGATTGACTGACAACTTGTTGGACGAGAGAGCCAGAAGATTGAGATGTTGAGCGAATCTCACGACTGAGCGTTTGAAATAGGTTTTGAAGGACGTCGACTCTTTTCTCAATGTGCGAGAGGCGCTTGTCCAGGTTGGCCTCAACCGTGTCGATGCGAGCTAGAACCACCTCGTTGATCATTTTGGTGAGCTGCTCAAAGTTATGATTGATGGTTTGTGTGTCGGAATCAGCTTTCCAAGCGCTCGGGACGGGTAGTTTGGGGTAGTCGACACCGGCAGCCAGGGCGGGTTCGGTCACGAGCCGTCGCCGCGCAGTTCCGTCCTTGTAGCGCTTACCGGACTCACCAATGATCTCTAGATGCTGCACGCGCTCGTCGCCAAGTGCAGCGAGCCGTAAAAGAACGTCTTCAACCTCTTTGGCAAGAGCCACCGTCCCTATCGTGGCTTGACTTGATGGCGCGGGTGCAGGTGGTCCAGACGTCGTCGATGCTAATGCTTTAGTTTCGACCTTTTCTCGTAATGCGTCAACATTTGCGCGAAGCTCCCATACTTCAGGCAAGCACTTGGTCACGACTGTTTCGTAGGCGCGTTGGTCCACGCCTTGGAGAAAGCGGTCATTGTGAATGAAGTTTTCATGCGCTTCGAGTCTGCGAAGAATTGACACAGCAAACGCACGAAGTGACTCGAGCCCTTGTTCGAAATTTGCGTGCGAGCTCTGACTGTCCTGGGACTGTTCTAGTTGCAGCAAGCGCACGTTCACGGCGTGGAGGCCCGCAAACAGGTTGTGGGCTCCCCACATGAAACTCTGCGCCGGGTCTGCAGGTATTGGCATGGGCATCGACATTGGCACGTGCGGAGACTCGCGCGGTAATTGGTTTTGCTGCACTTCCTGCTGCTGCTCCTCCCCCTGCTGCTGCTGCTGCTGCTGCTCCTGCTCCTGCTGAAAAGCAGACTGGGGAGGCTCTTGCTCTGGCGCAGTGGGTTCCTCGTGTTCTCGTGGCCCCATGTGACTGTTTTCGTTCATCTTGCCGCCGCCGCCGCCGCCGCCGCCGCCGCCGCCGCCGCCGCCGCCGCCGCCGCCGTGACGATACGCTCGTGCGCGCGAGCCACGGCACACAACGGCAATCCCTGTGCAGGGCGCGCTGGTACGCAGAGTCCTCCTCGTCCCACCAGCCGTAAGTCGAGGACAGAGTTCAAGTTTTGCATGGCAAATTTTGGGAGAGAGTCCAAGCCGTCTTTCTTCCTCGATCCCCGTCAGTGGTCAAGAAACTCCGTCAGCGGCCCGGCAGCAAATAAGCTGACCAAGGTTATCAACTTGATTAATGTGAGTTTTTCCTACAACTATTTTTTTTTCTCCGTTCTACGCGTCGACGGCAGATGCGTTCTCCATGTATGGGCTCGCAGCAAGGCAGCGAAGCATGGTGCAGACCTTGGGAAGGCCAACGACGAGAGTAACCACGCGCTCGACAAAATCGGCAACCAGGACCTCGAGGCTTGGAATGTACGCTTGATGTTCTTGGAAAAGAGTGACCATGGTACGGATGTCCCTGTCGAGCTGAGCTCGCGAGGCCTCGTTGAGGCTAGCGACCGGGTTCTTCACACTCGCGGGGCAACGCGAGGCGTCAAAGTCGCTCCCGCACGATAGCGCATTCGAAAGAGTAGAAGTTGCCATATAACGCTGCTCCACGAGAGCCTTGTCGATAAATTGAGGCACCGTTGTCGAGTTCACGATCGTGGCAAGGACCCCGCCAAGGTAGTAAGCCAGCGAAGGCAAGGCTTCGGCAATGTTGCCCGATGTGACGCTCGCAAAAATCGCGGGAAGATTATCGAGATGTTGCGTCGTTTGCAAGACAGCTTCTGGAGCGGCGCGAGACCAAGCGTTGATCGAGGCCGAGTGACGACCGCCTTGGCAAGGAAAGGTAGCGACGCGATGGAACGTCAGAGGCGGCATATACAGGGTGTCACCAGGCCCAAGGTCGGCGACCATAGCTGGGATCTTGTCCAGCGGCACGGTGTCATCGTCGAGAAGTTCCCATTGCGACTGGCGATCGTTCGGGTGGTGGAGAGGAAAGAGCTGCATGCGCATCCACTCTGTAGAGTTGACGATCAGGAAACGCTTGCAACCAGCGATTTGGCCGAACATGTTGTGGCCAAGATCATAGTGCATGCCCGCAATGACGTTGTCTGGAGTGAGCCAAAAGTTGGTCTTGAAGACATCTTCGTCTGAGCGGTTCATCGGAGAGAATGAGCTCAAGATGCGAAGCGCCGCGACCGGAAAGGCCGCATCGAGCGTCTTTTTATAGTCGTCCACCAGCTTGTGAGAAAAGTAAAGGGGCTCTTCGCTGTCCATGAAGTCGCGGGTGCTCATGGCATCATCGAGAACTTCGATGGTAGGTCCTCCGAGACGCGAGCCGTCTGCGTCCCACTCACGCATCATACGCGTGTTGTCCTCGTAGAGAAAGACGTTTTGGGCGCCGTACTCTTTGTTGAGAAGCTTGCGCACCTTTGTAATTTCGGGGAAAATATTAGGCCAGTCCTCGTGCGTGTAGTTGACAGCTTCGACGGCTGAGGACCACTTGGATTCTGTGACGACCACGGGAAGGCCAAAGAGCTCGTTGTGGCGCCTCGCGACTTCGACTGCGGAATAGCGAGGCACTTTGTCAGTGACCTCGAGCCAGCTTGGCACGGCATAGTCCGGCGAGGCCTCTGGCGGCGGGACAGGATCGGCAGAGAGGACGTACGAGACCAGCAGCATGCCCGCTACCGAGAGGACGCCGCCCAAAATTGCAGGCACGGTGGCCTGGGCCGTCTCGCGCAAGGTGCGTGGTTTGCTTGCTTCGGCGACCTGAGGCTGGCCCGCGGCGGTCTGCGGCGCGGCAGTGCCTGCCGCTGACGGCTGCGTTTGGCCATTGGCGTTTGCGCTGGCGGCTGCTGTCTCCGCAGCATTCTCCTCGCGCTTGTTGCGCGGCCTCCGCCGCGAGTTGACGCCCATCTTCCGAGTCTCGGCCCGTGCGTGGCGTTCGTTCTTGTTTGTTTGCACTTTCACTTCTTTCTACCGGCAACGCCATCAGCTGCACGTTTCGATTGGCACATATAGAACTTCCGCAACGCAATTTAGTTGTCTACGAGCAGCAGCAGTGGCAGCTAGCTGGTCTGGCGGAAGTCTTTGCAGCCTTTCGAGGACATCAAGAACCACTGCTGCTGCTGCTTCTGATGAGAGCACCCCTTTGCAGACTGATCTGTTGCGCGCGGGGGCGCTCGTCGTAAAAGCATACGCTTACATGCGTTGACCGCTGGCGAGGCGAGGAAAGGAGAGGCGTGTCCCATGGCCTCGTCACCATTTCGCGACAAGCTAGCTCGTGGCGTCGTCGTCGGTAGTAGGTAGCAAAAGGAAGCTATGGCACAGAGAGAGGAAATGTCGCTGTGCCTGCGTCGCGTCATCATCACCGTTGACATGTATGTGAGGCAGGCAGTCGCTGCAAGTGCTGCCTGTCTGCCTGTTCGCCTGCAGCTGCTTGCAGACAGACAGACACCTTGCGCGAGTGATACGAGGCGATACGAGCGATTCGAGGCGTGGCGAGGCACGACGAGCGGAGGCCAGGCAGCTAGGCCGCGACAGACTCTCAGAAAGGGACCGTGGCGCAGAGATTGTTGACGCGTGAAGCCTTGCGGGAAGCACCATGGCGAGACAACGACTTGCGACGAGACTCACGAGGCGCGCGCGCGAAGACGTCTTGCGCACGAGGGTGTTGCACAACGCTCGCGAGCGCCTTCGCTCACGACAGAATCGACCAAGACCCGTGGCGCGTCTACAGATGGTTGCAAACGTTCACGAAAGCACTGACACGACAATGGCAACAGTTCCACCATCAACTACATATACGCCCGTGGCGCTTCAAGAAACACAGAATGAACCCAGTTGGCTTCACGGGGATTGGGCGAGTGCGTCAGAAGAAAGCTTGGTGATGGCATTGCATCAAGCAGTCTCAGAACTCGAGGAAGAGCTCTTTGCAAATGAGCTGGTGCGCGCGGCAGGGTGCTTGTCGGCCGAAACGCTACGCGTCTTGGCAATGGAAAGCATCCAAAAGAACTGCCGTATTGTCCTTAGAAAGCTCATGTCAAGTGGCTGCGTGGATCTTGTACCCTGCGCGATCCCTGCCGTGGCTCTTGCTGCGGAAAAGTCGCGTTTTTCTGCCATGAGTCTTCTGATTCGAGACTGCGGCGTTCGCCGTGCTCTTGGCAAGCCCTATCGCGCTCCTATGATCGCGCAACAGGCCTTTAAGCTCTTTAGCAAGCAGGCTCGCCGGGTTGCGCAAATTTGCTTTCAAAACGGGGCTCGTTTACGCGAGCAGTATGCCTCGGCATCGGATGACGCGCTCGCGCGCATTATTGCAATGGCGTACGGCTCGACGCTCATCACGTCGGGCGTGTCTGGAGAGCATCTCATGGACAGGTCCACCGCTCTTATGCTTGACTTTTTGGGACATGTGCGCGGCACGAAGCTCACGGCAGTCACTGCATTGCGAACTGCGCATCACTAAGCATCATCAAAAGGCTGTTTCTCTATCTTTCGGGCTGAAGCTCTTGTCCAAGCTGCTGTCACTGGTTCAGAACCCCATTGTCATAATGCATCATCACCTGCCATTCTTCTTCGTTCCTCCCTCCTTTTCAGACTCTTGTTGTTCTTCCTTCTTCTTTTTTAAAAAATCAAAATTCTTTGCTGTCGCTGCAGCCTTCGCAGAGCACGACCTTGGTGTCATTTACGTGAACGTCAGACCCACCGTTGAAAGGCTGCCTTCGATTCGGTTTAGGCTGGGTTATCTGCGACCGCCAGCTAAGCGAGCGACTCGAAGTGCATTGTGTTGAGCGAGGAAGGCCGGCCGCCCCAGCCGTTGCCAGAAAAAAGACCGACCCCGAAGCCGACCTCCTACTTCCTTCCTACCTCTAAACTCGTCCGCCCTCCTACTTCGTCCATTTCATCTCCCCTGGCTTGCCTGCCTGTACCTGCCTGCAGCTGCAGCTGCGTGCAGCACAGCTGCGAAAACCCCCCGACCGCGCGCCAATTCGGCGCCCTCCACGCTGTATCTGCTGGTCGAAGAGATGTGTGTGAGTACGTAAGGGAGTGAGTGAGTGACGAGAGTGTGTCTCCAGCGTCCCATAGAGTTTTAGACCCATCCTGCCAGGCCCGACCCGGCCTCGCTGCTCGAGCCGCCCCTCGCCAGCGTCCGCGGCCGCTCCCTCGCTGGCCCCCCCGCCCCCTCGCCTCCTCCGTCCTCGCGAGGTTCGCCGCAGCGTCGCCTGCCTGCAGGCGGCGGGGAAGGCGGCCCAAGGTCGGCCCGAGGCGCGCGAGGAAGCGGGGGACACACTGGCGCCGTCCCGCCCGGGGAAGAGGGAGGGAGGAAGAGGGAGGGAAGAGGGAGGGAAGAGGGAGGGAGGGAGCCTCGCCCGACGGCGCGCGAGGCCGCAGTCCCGATTCTGATTCCGCGCGGCGCGGGGGCGCGCGTGCGGCGACGAGCGGAGGGAGGGCGAGCGGGCGGTGCGAGCGCGCGCGGGGGGGTAGACACCCGGCGCGGAGGCCTCGCGGCGGCGCGGCGCTGGGGAGGGAGGGGCGGGAGGCGGGATTTTTGAAATCGATCGGTCGAAATTCGAGCCTCGAGAGACGATGGTCTTCGCGCAGAGGCTCGCGCATATGCACCGAGACGCGCGCGCGAACGTGCAGCGTGTGCGGGAGAAACCGGAGGCAAGGTCGCTCGCGGAGCACCTCCTGGCGCCGTGGCACAAACTCCTGGGTAGCAAGGGCAAGTCGGCGAGGTCGCGTTTTCGAAAGGACCGCGAGAAGACGCGGACTCGAAGGCTCCGCCCGAGACGAAGGTCGCGAAGGTCGCTGACGACGGGCGCGCATGGACGCGGTGCGCGGACATCTGCTGTCATTGATTGGACGCAGGTCTCGCAGACGGGCATGGTGGCCGAGTTGGAGGCGGCGATTGCAGGAAAGCAAGAAGAAGCTTTTGCCGACCATTTGCTTCGGGAACGCGCGCGCGCGCACGTCTCTGCGGATATGATGCGAGCCGTCACGCTTCAGAGCATTCAGAAAAATAGCGTTATTGTTCTTGAAAAAATACTGGCCAGTGGAACATGGGACGTTTCGGCGGCCGCACCAGAGGCAACTGATCTTGCTGTTGCAAATTCGCGATTTCACGCGCTACGGATCTTGCTTCGCGACCCTCGAGTTCGACACGCCTATGAAAAGCCTGCGCGTGCGCCGGAGCTGGCGCGTGTCGCCTTTGCGATTGTGATTCGGCGGTGTTGTCTCGTTGCTCGTTTCTCCGTGCAAGCTGGGGTCGCCTTTCGTGATAACTTCAAGGTCTCGAATGATACATTGGCACACATCTTTGCGATGGCTTTTGGCGGGAAACTCGTTGCAACTTCTTGGAGTCCAGACTACATTCTCGCGCGCGCACGGGCGCTTACGCTCGATCTCTTGACAAGAGAAAAAATGAATTGTGGCCGGTCTGCTTTACTCAGCATGGGATGGCCCGCCACCACGCACTTGTACAAAGATCACCAAACGAATTCGGGTTGAGAAGAATAAGCCTAGCACGCGGCCTGAGTATGCCTAGCACACGGCCTAGGTAGATCTAGCTCTCGGGCGTAGTATACTTTTATTTGAGCTGTGATGAACTTCGATTTTCTTACTTGAAAGAGAGGGCGGACAACGAGAAACAATAGTTTTGTACTTGAAGCGAGATGGAATAAGGGGAAAGCCAAGCAACGATAATGGGAAAAATTTTTGGCAATGCATGCATGCATGCATGCATGCAAGAAGACACGTCGCGAAAGAGCGCCTCTTTTGCATACCACGGGCAAGAAGACACGTCGCAAAGAGAGTCTTTCTTGCATACCACGGGCAAGCACAGACGCAAGACAATGTTATAAAAGATGAAAATAGAAGACAAAGCGCGTTCTCGCGTGCAGACGCACTTATTCGGCTTTCTTCTTGTTCTTTGTGCGCTTGGAGGCTTGAACAGCTGCCTGCTGCAGGTCCGCTGAAAGAAGATGCGCACCGTTCCAGCGGAGAACATACTCGAGTCCCTCATCCACAGTGTGGTCACGCGAGTAATTCATATTAGCCTTGATGCCGCGCACAGTAATCGGCGACTTGGAGGCGATTTCACGAGCAAGCGCGTCGGCACGAGTCTGCAAGCTCTCCGCGTCCTCGAGGCACTCGAGAACGAGACCGATGCGTTCGGCCTCGGGCCCTGATACGAATCGACCGGTGTAGGCGAGCTCTCTGGCACGCTGTTCGCCGATCACGTGGGGAAGGCGTTGCAACGTGCCTAGATCAGCAACGATGGCAAGGTCGACCTCCTTGACAGTCATCCGGGCGCTCTTTTCGCAAAGGCGAAGATCACAAGCCGTAATTAGATCAATGCCAGCGCCCACAACGAGACCTTTCGTGGCCGCAATGACCGGCGCATGACAGCGCTCAGGGCGAGAAAAAATGGTCTGGAACCGCGACACCACCGATACGAGGTGTTCGCGCATTTGCGAGGGACACTTGACCCCACCCAAGATTTGCTGGAGCGCCATAAGCGCGCTGAGATCAAGACCTGCCGTGAATTGATCGCCGGCGCCTTGCAAAAGAACGCAATTCACTTCTTGGCGGCGACTTTCGATCTCGTCAAAGGCGAGCTCCAGGTCCCTGAACATTTGCATGTTAAAGGCATTGAGCTTCTCCGGACGCTGCAGCGTCACGGTTGCCACACCTTGCGTGCCGATCTCGAGATCGACGGCGCCCTGGCGCGTCAAGCCGCTCGTCGCAGGCTTGAGCCCGGCCCATTCCTGCAAAATGTCCACATCGGAGTTGCCGCTCGCAGCGGCGTGCAAGCCTCGCGGAGGCAGCCCAAGGCGCTGCGCGCTGCGCGCAGTCCCCCGCGCCACAGTCCTCGTGCAGAGCGAGCTTGCGTACGTTCCGAGCATCCTAGCGTCTTGGGAATTCGAGTTTGTGTAATGCTCAGGGGCAGCCTTGTAACAGTGGCGAGGTCAACTTGAGCTTAGCCCCAGCTCTCAAACACGAAGCCCATTATGACGATGTTCACATATTCACAGACGCTGGCCGCCATGAGCATGAATAGGCGTAGATCAGTGGGCAGGACATGCTAGCCTAATGTAAGCCAGGAGTTCAACCTGGGCAGTGAGTGAAAAGAGAATGGCCTTTGATCGTCCTGATAGGGACAAGAAGGAAATGTGGAAAAGGTTATATGGGCCCACCAAAGGACAAGATCAAGAATGCCATGGCGAGTCCGCGTCTCATCGTGATCTCAAGTACGCTCGAATCTGCGTGCAAGGTCGTCCATCTATGATGCGATTGATGCGCACAACTCGCAAGGCGAGTAGGCTCAGCGGCTCAGCTCGGCTATCCGTGCCCATAACGGTTATGAAAAGCAGAGCCCCGGTCTGTGGCAGTTGAATAGCAAAGTCCATAACGCACGCACGAGGAGCCACGAGGGCAGAGCGCACGACGTGATCAAGATGGACCTCGCGGCGCGTGAAGCGGAGCTGCTTGCGCTCGACGCGCAGCTGGAGGCAAAGCAGCGCGAGGCTGTACGCGAGGCAGACGCCACGCTCGAAGCGCAAGCAGCGCGGCTCGACGCGATTCTGGGCCGTGGAGCCACCGACGACGACGATCTCGGGCTCGGGCACCAACACGAGGAGCGCGAGCGCGAGCGAGAGCAAGCGCAAGAGTACGGAGACAGCGGCCGCGCCGAGGACGAGTACCCCGCGTCAGCGAGGAGCCGCGAGGAAAAGTCTGACCGTAGCCCATCGCGACGTTTGGTGCCAGGAAAACCTGCACGAAAACGGCCGGGTTCCAGACGGCGCGACGGTGTGGCACTGGCGTCTCCAAAGAGCGGCGACAGCGGCGAGAACGTGCTTCGCAATGGCAACAACAACAACAATAGTAACGGCAGCAGTGGTGGCAAGATTCATAGCAATGGGGGCCGCATGGAGAGTCGCGAACGTGAGAGTCCTCACAACGAATCTTCAGGATCGCCGCGAGAGATGGGTCCCGATGCTGTGATTCGTCTGCAGCGCGCCAAGCTCAAGGTTCTTTCTGATGACCTCAAAAAGGCCGAGGCGCGTATCAAGGTACTCGCAAATGACAGCCTTTCGCACAAGAAAAAGGCCAAGGAAACGCTTGAGGAAAACGCGAGGCTCAAGAAACGCGTGCAGTCGCTTGAAGGCAGCAAAGACAAGGACCGCGCCGAAAGCACGAAGCTGCGCAATCGCGTTGCCGAGCTCGAGCTGCAGCTCGCAACTGTGACAAAAGAGCTTAAAGACATGGGACGTGCAGTCAAACAGGTGGAGAACGAGGGCAACTCAAAGGATGTCCGACTGAACCGCGCGCTCGAGGAGATCGACCGCCTAAAAGAAAAGCTGCGCGACGCCGACACTGCGCGGCGAGAGGATGTCGATGGGTCTGACGCCGAGCTGAAGCGAATTCGTGGCGAAATGAAACGGCTCGAACGGCAAAAGGCAGAGCTTCTTGCTGCCTTCAAGAAGCAGCTCAAACTTATTGACGTGCTCAAGCGGCAGAAAATTCATCTCGAGGCTGCACAAATGCTTTCCTTTACGGAGGAAGAGTTTTCTCGAACACTCGCAGCCCATCAATAATGTATCATGTATCGAGCAAGTTGTTTTTTTTCCGTCTCCTTAGATCAATGATGTTTCGATCGTTTGTACTGGTAGGTGTGGCCGAGCGAATTATGCACACAGTAGGGGGCTTTATCCTTTTCCCCTTTTCTTGGTGTACCCCAAAAGATCTGAATGGAAAAAGGAGAAAGAGAATCAGGTGGAGGAAGAGGGAAAAAAAATTGAATATGTTTGTGTGGACTTGAAGCCGATTCCGACTTGTCCTTGGTGTCTGTCTGTGTTATCGCCCTGACTCACAGAGAGAGAGAGAGAGAAAATGTGAGAGAGACCCAAGTGTGTGTCGAAAGGTCCTAGTGGACTGAGGATGCGGACAGAGGCGTTTGCGAGAAGTACACTCGACTTAGACGTCCCGCTTCTTGCCATCCCAAAAGCCGGCCTGCTCCGGAATGGTGGCCTCCTTGTAAGACTCGCGACGCGTGATCCAGTCCGGAAGACGGTAGAGATCGTACAGCTCGCGGTAAATTTCTGTGATGCAAAAGAGTTGATATACACTGTGAGTCAAGAAGAGCACAAGGACAACTTATTGTCTCTTTTTTTTTTTTTGGTTTTGCTGGTTTGGAGACACCAGCCAAGAGCGATGAAAAACGTACCGACCTCCTTTTTGAAATCAAGCGGGAGCTTCTTGAGAATTCCGTTTGCCGGGTCGAAGACGAGACCATGGATGCGCGGCAGCGCAAAAGAAAAGTGGTTCTCTGTGTAAGTCTTGACGCGGCGGCGCTGGACAGGACCGAGCTTGTAGAGGTTCAGGCACTGCTCGACAACGTTGAGCTCGACAAGACGACGCTGGCGCGCTTCGCCATCATCGATCTCCTGGAGCTCTTCGCGGTGCAGGCGAGCGACGTCGCGGATGCTGCGCAGCCAGTTCTCTACGAGACCGAGACCACCGTCCTCAGGGCGCGCGATAGAGCCACGCACGGCGCCGCAGTCGTAGTGACCGCAGACGACAATATGCGGGACGTGAAGGTGGTTGACGGCAAAATCGACGACCGTAAGGACGTTGAGGTCAGAGCTGGACACCTGGTTGCCCACGTTGCGATGAACAAAAAGCTTGCCGTAGTCGAGACCCATGAGGCGTGAGGGATCGACGCGGGCATCGGAGCAGCCAATGTAGAGGTAGCGGGGTTTTTGCTTGCCGCCCACACGCGTGAAGAACTCCGGGTCCTCCTTGTTCATGCGATCGACCCAAGCCTTGTTGGCGGCGAGCACGTCGGCAAGCTCCGGGTGTGAGCCCATGAGTTCGGGATACTCGTTCATCATGTTCTCATCCTCCTTGGAGATGTACTCATCAATCTTCTCCGCGAGGATCGAGTTCGGCTCGTCGTGGTTACCATTGCACTTCGCCACCGTCGGGCTGGCGTGGATGGCGCGGAGCCCGGTCGCGCGCAGCGGCTGCTGCGTCGCGAGCAGCGTGCTCGAGGCACGGCGCAGCATGTTCTGCAGCATCCTGATTCGACCTCTCGTCGGTGGTTTGCGAGTTTGCTGGTCTTCCCCCCTTTTTTTTTTTTCTTTTTTTTTCCCCTGCTACGCCTCTTGCGTAATGCCACGTATGTGTCTGAACCACGAACGACCACGCATAACATTTCATCCCAAAGCGAGCGGCGTGCATTAATTTAGCGATCGATCAATCGATCGGCCACCAATGAAGTGTGCATCATCCATCACCACCCGTATCGGTCAGTCAGTGCGCGAGCGAGCGATGGGGTCAGCAGCCCGTAGTTACAACAACAAAAGAAGATGTCCGTCAGTCCTCCGTCCAGGTGCACCATATCGCGTCCTCCATCTGCCATCTCCTCCAGGCCTCATTTGCTTCCTCGGCCTCGGTCCTCTTCCCAACAACAAGCATCCCTGCGTCTATATCCCTTCATCCATCCACGATGATCATCCCGATCGAGCTAGCGATCGATCGATCGACGGACGATCGACGACCGCGGCAGACGCCGCGCCGCACGGGTCTCGCTCGCCCTTCGCAGCTGCCGTCAGGCAGTGAGAGAGCGCAGCAGGCGGCAGGGCTCACGGCGATGGCGCTCCAGGCTCCTCCGCCTGGCCGCTTCCTCCAACACTGCCCTGCTATTTGCCTTTTCATTCCAACTTGAGACCAACCAACTGGCCTGGGAGAAAGATAGAAGGAAAGAAAGGAAGAAAGGAAGAAACAAAGAAAGAAAGAAAGAATGAAGGAGCGAGGGCCTCGTCCGCCGCCTCGCGACGGTCACTCCGCCGCCCGGCCGGCCGGACCGGGCTTGGAGTGGAGTGGAGTGGAGTGGAGGCCCGACCGCGACGCAGCTACGCCCTCCCCGTGCGCGCGCGAGGTCCGACGGCAGCAGGCCCAGCCAAGCCAAGCCAAGCCAGGCCAAGCCGAGCAAGAGCGAAGCGGAGCGAGCGCTGTTTGTTCCTCTCCCAGCTCGTATCCATCCATCCATCCATCCACCCATGCCTCTCTCTGCGCATGCCGGCGTACGTCTCCGCCGCGGCGCGCCCTGCCGCGCCTCTCTCGCTCTCCCCCGCGCGCGCGGCCTCGCGTCCCTCCCTCCTCCCTGCCTCCCTCCGCTCCTCCCGAACGTACGTACGCACGGAGCCGCGGCGTTGCGGGTCTGTCTGGCTGCAGCGCCTGCCGCGGCGTGCCGTGCGATCGATGCTCGCGCCCGATCGAGGCGAGGCGAGGCGGGCCTCCTTTTTGCACGTTACGGGGACTCGGCAGGAACCGTGAGGCGGCGCCTGCGAAGTTTGCCGCGGCGCGCGGCTCGCCTTGCCAGCGGCGGAGAACGACTTGCGGAAGGCCGGGGCGGGCTCGGACGGGCTTGGCTTCGCTTGGCGTGGCTTGGCTGGGCTGGGCTGGGCTGGGCCAGCCAGGGGTGGCTGGCTGGCTGGCTTGGGGCGGGGCTGCGCGCGGGAGCGAGAAGATGCAGAAAGGCGGAGGGTGCACACCGGGGTGCGCGCGAGGACCAGAGAAGCTGAGAGAGGAGCTCGCCTTCGCAGGCAGTCTTCTTCGCGTGGCGCGATTTCGAGGATAGATCTGAAGCGGCGCGCTCGAGAGGCCGCGCGGGCGTCAGGAAAGAGTCAGAGAAGCGGCGACGCGGGGCCGAGAATCTGCAACAGAACCGAATCTGCTGGCTGGCTGCGCACGCGCGCGTGGACGGTCGGCCGGCCGGCCGGACGAGCGAGCAAGCAAGCAAGCAAGCGGCCATGGAGGTGCAGCGTGCACTCGTCGAAGCCTGGGGAAGCCCGCTGCTGCCCGAGGGCAAAGAGGACGTCGTGCAAAAGGAGATTGACACGCTTGATGAACTCGACTCCGAGAGCCCAGCCTGGCGCAAGGTCGGCGAAATCGGAGGCTTCAAGTACTATGTGCCGCGAAAGAGCACAGATCTCGCCGAGCTTCAGTGCTGGGCCGAAGGCGTCTTTGACTTCTCGCTCACCACGCTCGTTGATTTACTCGTAGACAAGTCCATTGCCAAACGTCTCGACCCCAACATTGACGCGGTGCGCACCCTTGAGGAAATTGACAACCACAATCGTGTCGCCCACGTGCTCATGAAACCCATGTACTTTACCGCCCCGCGCGACTCCGTCTCGCACGAGCATTGGCAAACCACAAGCGACGGCGTCATGTACCGCATCAGCTTCCCCGTAGACCATCCCGCCGAACCTCAGAGCCAGGACGTCTCGAAACGTGTCCGAGCATTGGCTCGAAGTTGCGCCCGCATCCAGCCAGACCCCCTCGACCCAAACAAAACGTACTATCGCATCAATGTTTCCATCGATGCCCGTCTAGACATGGTACCCAAATGGATCCAGCGTACCTTTGGATCTCAGGCACAAAAGATAAACGCTCAAAACTTTGCAAGCAATCTTGACAAGCTTAACAAGATTGGCCGCGCCAAAATTCGTGGGAAACCTCCATCTCCAGTCTCGCACATTGTACTCAACGAGGGTGGCATGCTTTCCTTTGAAGCCCAGGCAATGCTCGCCCAAGAAAAAATGACCAAGAAAAAGCGACATCAGACGCAAACGCCGCATGACGACGACATTGAGCCGTGGTCTGACCTTCGTCCATTAGATATCTTCATTGCTATCTCTGTTGCCTCTACCTATTGCGCCGCGCTCTTTCTGCAGCAGCACACGTATGCTTCAGGAGAGCATCTCTGACACTATTTGTATATTGCATTATGCGAAAGAGGAAGTCTGAAATCAAAAGCTCAATTCATACCCAAAAATGTTTGTTCACTCATCCGACTTGTGTCCTCAAAAAATCTGCTTAGGCCTAGTTTTGGAACCGAGCAAGGTACGAGTCTCTTGCCTCGCCTCACTTTAAAAAAAAACTGTTCAAATTGATTATTGATAATTTGTCACGGGGTCCCGTCGAGTATAACGCCTTGCGTCAATAATTGAATGACTGAAGTCGCCATTTGATCTTAAGACAGTAGCACCAGGAGCTCCACTCCCGAAACGGCAATCAATGCACTGGACACGTGGAGGGATCGGTCTCACGCAGAAAATGTACAGTCCCCGCTCGTCTTCCGCCACACGAAGGAACCTATTCAGTTTCCTTTTTCTCATGCGTGCCTGTGGATTTTGTTTATGAATTGGTGCGTCTGAGGGCAAAACAACACGATCGATGGGAACCTTTTCGGGAGCGATAGGCTCGCCGTTCTCATCCAATGGCCATATTATAGCAGGCTCTTTGCACGTGTGGCAATTTTTAGTTTTTTCCGTCTGGGTCTCTCGAAGATATCTTGCAGGTTCCTCGTTCTCTGAGAGAACTTTCTCAAGCTCTTCGATATCACATGGTTCATCGAGGCAGAGCAGACACGTGAGGAGAGGGCCCTTCTCATCCTTTTTCAGCGCAAGAAATTCACTATTGGAACCCTCCCGCCTTGTTTCGTTCTGTATTTTGCGGGGAAAGTGTATTCTATTCACTTTGAGTTGTGCCCTCATGCCAATCTCGAATTCCTCAACTTCGATACAAGCTTCTGATCTAGCTCTCAGATCATTGGCGCGTTCGTAGTTGCTTTTGTTTCCGAAGTCGTCTTCGATATTGATTTGACTAAGAGGAACGCAGGGCTTCTTGCAAACGCGACACTTCCCCAAATGATACTTCTTGGTCTTGTCAAGGCCCCGACTAGTCCTTGTTGCATCGTCGACACGCCACCTAGATTCACTCTCGTCGCCACTTTCAGATTCGAGATCGTCGCTCTTCGGAGAGATTATGTGAGCGTTTTCATCCCGAATAGCATCAGGCAGCTGATTCTCCAATTCCTCATTACCACTGCTGCTGCTGCTGCTGCTGCTGCTGCTGCCGCCGCCGCCGCTGCTGCTGCCGCTGCTGCTGCCGCTGCTGCTGCCGCTGCTGCTGCCGCTGCTGCTAATACGATTAGTCGCTGGCACGTTGTCGACATACCTTCGTATGCCACTGCGCTGGCTCTCATTCGAAGTCAAATCATCCTGAAGCTCGACTTCCTCACGGAGTATCCGACCAGATTGAGCCTCCCCGCGTGTGCTCGTGCTAGAGGATCCAGCAAGACTTGCTCTGTCATCACGCTGGCCTCCATTGTCATCCTGCTCGTCATCATAGCTGTCCTCCTCCTCTTCCCTCTCCCCTTTTTCCTCATCTCCCTGATCCTTCCCGCTACCACTTTCGTTGTATTGGAGGTTACTGTCGCTGCTGAAATCGCTGTCATCTTCGCCTTCATCGTCATCGTCGTCGTCGTCTTCGTCGTCGTCGTCGTCTTCGTCGTCTTCGTCGTCGTCGTCGTCGTCGTCGTCGTCGTCGTCTTCGTCGTCGTCGTCGTCGTCGGTCTCGTTGTTAGCCTTGGTAATAGCCTCGTTGTTGGCTTCATCGTCGGTCTCATCGTCGGCTTTTTTCTCCGTGTCGACCTCATCAGTGTCCTCGTCGCGAGTCCTTAAATCCAGCTTAGGCCGAGTCCGATGCTCGACACCTCCATGCGCTGCGAGGCGTAAACTCATGACTCGCTTCCTCCCACGCGAGCTAGTAGAAGACCTGATGGACGCATAGGAGTGCTCGCTTGAATTGCTGACTGATCTCGACCGAACTGTTGGCAGACCATTCGTAGTATCGTCAAAACAACTTGCATAAGATGGTAGGGAGATATCAGTGCATTTGCCATTCGTGTCTTTCTTGCAATTTCGGGATATATCCGTACTGGTAACTTCGTCTCTATGAATGGCAGATGGACGACCGCATCTTGCACAGGTGATGAATTCAGACACCTGGAGAGACTTTACAATTAGATCAAGAGACAATCCACTTGTAAAAAGCGACTGCGCCGCTTTAATTATTTGCTTGTCGGAATCAGGGAGCACAAAAAATTTCGCAAACCTGCGTCCTTCAATGCCCGTCCCAACGAAATAGTCTTCTTCAATCATCCTGATTGCATGATCCACGGTACAGTTCAACCTTCTCTCCGAGTGAAGGCGCTGCAAGATTGGAATAAAGGATTCAGCCCTCGATATGTTTCGCGTGACTCGGCTAACAGCTTGGGTAAGAGTCGTTTCGGACACACGATCGTCTCGAATTACTACCATCATCTGCAAAATTGGCAGATTGAGCCCACGAAGATTTTTCTGAACGACGATCAGGAGATTTGCGCGTCCGTCATTAAAAAGGCTCTCGACAGTGTCATATGTGCACACAAATTTTCCTCCATCTGCATTGGCTTCCCAGATTAGCTTTTTGTTGTCAAGATCGATAAGTGGTATGATCTTCTGTCTTCGCAAAGGTTGATGCCCTTCTTCAAGCCTCACGTACTCCTCAGCTCGACCTCCATCTGTCGGCTCAATTCCTTGACCATCTTCATCGCGAGATTGTCTGACACCTGTACATAATCCATCTCCTTTGCTGTTGATCCAGTGATAGTATTCCAGAAAAGCAGGATCGGTTGGCACAGAATCTCTACATGCTAATTCCTGAAACCAGTCCATGAACTCCTCAGCATCCTCGCAAGTCGGAAAGGAACACATGAAGGATAGGGGCACAATGTTGGCCAGTGCTGCGTGGTGCTGTCTGCAACGATCGTCTGCTTCTGAGGGTTGATTTGAAATTGCTTCGAGTTTTCCTGCACGAAGAAGAATTTCTCGGCATACGACCGAGCAGCCGGCTAAAAACTGAAAAGTGGGTGCGGGTACTTTGTCGCTCTGGTTCACTCCTTTGTATAGCAGGAACGATGGGATAGACGCGGAAGGAGATGGCTCTCTACTAGATTGACCTAGACTGATGCCGTGAGGGTGTGTCGCCCCGACCCCATTTCTTGCTATTCGGAGACGTGAGCTTCGGATGTCCAAAGTCGCACTAAGATAGAAGCTTGTCGGGATCCGTAGCAAAACGCTTTCAAAAAGGAACGTTTCTGTTTTTCCATCCTCCTTACTAGCCATATCGGCTTCGTCGCGAATAAATTTTCCCCATTGAGCATTCTTCAGCCAAATTCCACGACCGTTTCGAAGAGATGGGAATGTTCCGATGAGAAGAACTGCCCTGGCAGCGTGTTTTGACGTAGGTTTATCGCTGGCGCAAGTTTTATCCTCGTAGGATTCAAGGGGCATCAGGGTTCCCCAACTATTCCTGCCGTCTTTGAGGGTAGCAGTGCGACCCAAAAACCACGCGAAGGGTGTATAGAATCGTCCGTTTACAAGAACAGTCTTGTAAAGTGCTGGTGCGAACTCGCCCAAAATCGATTTCTTCTCGCCTGAGTTGATAGCAATCCGTTGGTCCTCACTTACGGGGCCAACAGCGACGAATGCAAGCTTGTTGTATAGCTCAGCTTGAAGTTGATAGATAGACACAATGCCACACCTCTTCACAGCAATCGCTCCAGTAATCAAGGTTTCAAGAACAAACAACCTAGCGTTGTTGAATTTGCGCACGATCATGTCATCACTGATTTCAAGACCGTATTTCTGCGCGAGCCGCTTAATGATGTCAAGCGCACTCGTGGCCTTTGCGTTGTCCATTTTAATGGACGTGAAGTCCGGAAGCTCCTGAAGGATCGTTTCCGCAGGCTGCTTCTGATATCCAAGGAAGATGGAGCTCATGAGAAGCCGTCGCGTCCTCTCCTTCCTAGGCAGTATATAGCCAACAATCGCTTTGTTGTAACGCCTGATTTGCTTGAGAATCTTTCGTTCATCAGGGTCGCGTGAACGTACCTTCTTCCCTACAACAGCGTACAGAAGCTCAGCCAGGGTCTCTGGTGTCTTTTTGCCTGGCCAGCGGCAATGTTGTAAGCCGTCACATTTTACTGGCATGCTGCCCGGGTCGTACAAATACGAAAGAATCAGGCTGACAAGCGTTTTGCCTGTGCCCGTCGCAAGACAGTATTGGAGGCCGGACCAAGTTACAGCCAATGGTCCTAAGTCGCGTTCCACCATCTCTCCAGGTTTTAATTGATGCTCGAGTCTTCCTTTCCTAAGCACGTCAAAGACTAGTTGTTGCGGTTCCCGGAGGAACTCCCTATATCTCGCGGCTGACTCGTCTTCAACGAATTTGGCGATAGCAATGTGCTCTTCGTTCTTAACGGCGTCTGAAGGTCCCACTTCAGACTTCTTTGCAGAAGAGCCGCCCCAAACCCAGATGGGTCCCTCGATTTTTGACTCCAATATCGATACATTCTGCTCTGAGGCCGCTGCAATCACTTCTGGGTCCTTCATCGAGAGGAGTGCAATTGAATCTTCGCCCTGCATGGTGGCAAGACCGGAAAGTGACGCAAAGAACGGGCGTGAGAAAAGTGGCTCAAATTGTTTCTTAGCTGAGCCTTGAGTATCTGCGCAAAAGAGAATTGCTGCCGCTGCAAGTCGCAGTCGGCCTACTTCGCGTACGCCAGTCGGAAAAGGGGGAAGACACTGTTAAGGCTGTGGTGGCGGAGGTAGTGGTGATGAAGACAAGTGCTGTTTGCTACAAGCGACGTCGCGTTGCGAGGGGGCGTTTGGATGTCAAGTGACCTCCAATGGTCAGCTCCGGCTAGAGGCAGGCGTGCGTACTTCGCTGCTTTGCGGACGAGTGGACAGCTGCTGGTTATCCCCGCCATCGTCCGACAAAGCGTTCATGCAAATGGATTCGGACGTGCGCGAATGCGTTGCTGGCGGACGACTACTGCGTGCCCTCTGCCGTGGCTACAAACGCACTGCTGCCACTGCGGAAGGCTCCCGAGTTTGACCCCTCAAGTTTCGCGCGAGAGAATTTGCCTGGATTCGCAGCTGCTGACACTTGCGCAGCACTCTGAACAGACAGACAAACAGACAGACAGACAGACAGACAAATCAGACGAGTTAGACAAGTTAGACAAGTCAGACAAGTCCGAGAGTCGGCCAGAGCGGCTGCGGTCGGGACGCGTTCTCGTAGCCATTACTGAGTCCGCGGCCGCTGCTTTGCAGGCTACTCCTACGTCGTGGCTACGTTCTTCACTGCCATTGGCAGCGGTACGAAGACTGCGGCAGCGGCAGCAGCGCAGACACCATGCGGCTGGAAATTGGTCCGCGGGAAGAACTGTGGTGGGCGACTGTGGTGGGCGAGGAAAAGTCTTCGCCACGTCTTCCTCGTAGCAGCTGTAGCAGCTGCAGCTACAGACTGCAGTCTCCTGCTTCGAGCTGCACTGAAGCTGGCAGTTGCCATTGATGTCCAGCCCTCCCTTCCTACCTTCTCAACAGTTCAGGCCGCGCACAGGTCCCAGTGCAGCTTGATACCGCAGGAGTTCGTGTCGAGGAGATCGGATCTTCTCCGCTGGTGGCTGGCGCTCCACTGCCAGGAGCTAAAGGCGCCTGCGACAGCGGCCGCGCCGGATGCGGACCCCCCCCTCGCTGCTGGCGGCGGCGGCGGGGCTTTCTGGTAGCGCCGCGCAGCGCAGCGCAAGCACAGCACTGCGCACAGCACTGCGCAGCGCAAGCATAACATAACATAACACTGCGCAGCACGTGACGCTAACGCCTGCAGCAGCAGCAGCAGCAGCAGCAGCAACAGCAGCCGCGGCTGCAGCCAATGGCAGCTGGCAGCTGGCAGTGGCCATGGTGTCTGCTGGTGGTGGTGCAGGACGCACGGCAGTGTGGCTGGCGTCTCTGTCGGACACCTGGCTGGCTGCGAGGACGGGGCGGGACCGTCACCCCTTCGACTTGGCCGACAAGACAACCGTAGGGAGTCTCTTCCCTTTTGTAGCTGCCAGTGAGGCGGTCACGGTGCCCCCGAGTTGCAGGAGGCGCTGCCTGTCTCAGCGTTCCTACCTGTCCGCCTGCCTGCTTGCCCTAATTGGCTGGCTGGCGTGAAGCAGTCCGTCTATTGACCTCTCGACGCGGGAGAACTGGCTAGGAGTTCATTTTTTAAATTAAAGGCTCTGCTGCAGAACGAGTTCGTCAACGTAGCTCTTGGCCAAACCAGAAGAGGCGGTACAATGCAGGTCCTTACTGGCAGCCATCATAAAGTATTGGAGGCCGCGCGGCGCAGCCGCTTCGAGGAGCTCAACGTGAGAACCGTGGACGTGAACTCCATTAGAGGAGGTCCTCTATCAAAAGGGGTTGGTGGCAAAGACGGTCTCAGCGACGTTCTCAGGGAAGAATTAATCAAGAACGAACAGCATGTGGCACTTACCGAGTACCTGGCTGCGAATGAGGCCAGCTGTATCTTGAATGAACTGATGAGTAACCCCAGACTTTATCCTTCTCAGCAGCTCCTTTTCAAGTGCCTCGTGAACGGCAGCATCATGCATCAAACGGACAACAACAACAACCCAGTGCAACGCGATCTCGGTCCGTTGGCCGTGACGCAGCCCGGCCTCCTCCAATGCGTTCCAAGTGGCGAAGGCCGTAAACTCACCTCTCTTGTCGTTGCTTTCTTGTGGATTCAGGGCAATATGCCGGTCACGCTCAAGTGGGCCCAAAATACGACCTGGCGGGTACAGCGACAAGGTGAATCTTGCACGCCAAAGGTGAAGACCTCAGATCCCAAGAATTTGGCCGAGTTAATATACGCAGTCATGTTTGAAGGGGCTTCGTCCACTACTAAGGAAGTGCAAAGAGTTATTGAATGCATTCGAAATGATAATCAAGGCGTTATCTGCTACAAGACGTCGGATGGGAAATATCGTACAATGTCGAACTCCATTTTTTTTGGGCCTCGCATGCAATCCGGGAAACGACTTCTTCGGGAACTCCCTGACCTTGTTCCGCTCTGTGATGACGATGATCAGCGCAAGGAGGCCCTCGAGGCCATACGCAAGCTCGTGTGGGACAAATATAAACACAAGATTGCTGTGAACGAAAACGAGAAAATTTTTCTTTTCGAAACGATGCTACGAGGTGCAGTTGTCCTTCAGGAGAAGGAAGATGTGCGGATCTGTGTGCTCGGCATGGACCTTTATAAGCGGGTATTTCGGGGGCTTGGGCTGTTTTCCACCTTTTCAAAGAGCATGTTCAACACTATTCTGATTGACGGGAAGCTCTACACCCCCTTTTCGTGGCTTCTTTCTCGTACAGTCCGCTTCCTCGGAGATGGCGTAGGGGGTGGCTGGAGAACTCTTATTCCTCTTCGTTATTACGAAAGTAAGAGTTGCTGTTGTCCGCAAGACGCTCGCTTTTCAGTACTGATCGTCACCAAGTGGCGTACTCTCAAAAATTCGCACGGTGAGTGGCTTGCCGGAATGCACTTCGGAAAGCTTCTTCACGATGAAGCAGACATCGGAAGCAATCCAACGAGTGAAACCGGACGTTTGCTCAAGACCCATTTCGATCCTTACTCTATCGTGTCTTTGCGCATCGGAACAGCAGTTGACATTTGGAGCTCGCAAAGCAGGCTCGCAAGAAACATTCACTGTGAAAAACACCCGCATGGATATGCTCTGGTGCAAGGCGTCTCTGAACCGCCCCCCAGCACTTCGAATGTTTCAATCGTGCAATTTTCGGACCAATTAGAATGCTTGAGCATTTCAACTAAAGCTCTGCACCGAAGCGAGCATATTTTTGCAGCTCTATCCAGCGTAAAACATCGAGTGCTTATTCAAGCTGACATTATTAAAGGGCAGAAACAAGAGACATCCATCGATCCAAGACTCCAAGCTCGCCACAAAAACTACTTTCAGACGGTCGTCAGGTACTTTCCTTTCGGAGGCGAGTGCTCCTTATCCAGTTCTACTGAGATGGAGGAGTTTAAGCGTTTCATGCGGCAAATTGGGGACCCAAAGTACAAACCTGATCCTGGCTGTTCGGCTGCAACACTTGAGGCTTTCGATGTGTTCAATATAAATGGCAAGGGTTTTTATGCAGGTCACCGAGTATGGGAAGAAGAAAAAGAGAAATATATATCCTTCGATGATAAGTCCCTGCCTATTCTACAGCAAAGAATAGTGCCGCTTATCGATACAGGAAAAGAGACTTTACTTTGGGATCCTCGAAGGGGGGATTTTCGCGAGTGTGGAGCTTCTGATGTGGGCAACCTGCTTCGAAAAGGCGTCGCTAATCTTTTGGTAGTGATTTCAAAGAATCTCTCTCGGCCACACCTGCGTCACCAGTACTTCATGATGCTTTCCCGGGCCATGACAGCTTGTCCTCGTACTTTGATACATGCTGTGAGCTGCATATCGCGCAATGTTTGCGAGTCTGATCTGAAAGGAATCCGGAGAATCCTCAAGTCGTACGAGCAAAGGAAGCAACTTCGATGCTCTGTAGACGAGGCCCTCTCGCACATTCGGGATGACTTTCTACCCGGGATAAACCTCTACCGACAACAATCCAAGTTTCTTGTTATCAGAGGTGGCCGTGAACAGAAACTTCAAGCTGCGCGAGGACTCTGTCGAATGGGGTTTGTCAAAGATAAAATCAGAATGCTTCTTCAGGTCGAATTTAGCTCATGCTCGAATTGTGGCCTTCCATTGGCCGTCGAACCGAAACGACAGTCACGGCGGCTTTGCAGGGATGGGTGTACTAGCAAGTTCCTGCCAAACTACGCAGATTGCTTTTTGCTTGCTGGAGGTGCAGATGATTGTAGCGTTGACGAGAGGGTTTTCTCCGGCGCACACAATACTTCCAAGAAAAGAAAAGCTAGCGAAAATGTTCTGGACTCTGACTCTCGTTGCCGAGCCAAGCTCCGACGTCCCCCGAACGCAGAGAGAAGTAGCATCCATCAAAGTGGAAACGTTATTGATATCGGCTATCGCATGTTTGATGAGGAGGCACGCAAGGCAGAGGAAGAAACCTATGAGACGATCGAAGGCGACAGCCACGGACTTGATGAACAAGATGAATGTATGCCGAAACCTTGGCCTATGTGCTTTGCATGCAAGCGTCGACTTTCCTTCGGGAACAGAGACACCAAACGTAAGAAACCGCTTTCTTTTGCTCATGAACTGAACAAGCGAAAAGACGCGCTGGTTTTAGCATCGTATATAAGATGTTCTACAAGGGGCCGAATCGGATATCGAGCACTGCCTTCAAATGCAAATTGGCACTCACAGCCAGACCAACGCAGCGCTAAAAGAAACGGTCGACAATGCCGCGCAAGCAAGCGGAGCTCGTCGCGGAGCTCGTCGCGGAGCTCGTCGCGGAGCTCGTCGCGGAGCTCTCGATCGCTTGAATTTCGTCCCTTTGACGCAAAGCACAAAACGCAGCTAATGTGCACTTTGTGTAGTCAACCAACCGTTACGGAAAAAAAATTCCTCTGTAGCGTCAAAATCATTGAGAAATCGCATCGTTATCCAAGTCGCCATCCTTTGGAGGTCGGCAAAAATTGCTGCGACTGCCAACAGCCGTTGTTGTGGTGGTATTTTCGGAAAAATCTCTGTCCCCTGCGGGGCTACCCTTCCGGGTACGTTCCAACGCCTTCCTGGCATTCCCTTGGAACGAGGCAATCCAGAGACGAGCCGAACAAATTTCTTCGGATTGGAGAAGGTGACTTGGGCCTATACATCTTCACCACTTTTCGTTTCGCCAGCCATGCTTCCATACGCTGCGCTGGCTGCCAGCTGAAGAAAGACGCCAGTCCAGGAGTGACAAGGATTCAAGAAAGCGCAAGCTGCGAGTCGACTGACATGAACCTCTACGTTTCGACATGGGGCCACAAGGGCGACGTGACTACTTTTGCGCGTGAGGCAGCCCGGCAAGAGCAGCGGAAAATCTTGTGCCGCGCTCCCGCGTGCGAAGCTCAGCTAGAGCAAGTCTCGATTTTAAGATTTTGCAAAGACCACAGCAAAACTTTTTTCTGGTGCGTCATCTGCCAGAGCTCTCTGCAGAATAAAGCCATGAGACTATTATCGTCCAGACACAACGGACAGACATCGAGCGACCCATTGAAAGTGTGCAAAGAATGTGCTTTGTGTCCTGACCTTTCAGAGAAGGAGCGCTTGCTTATTGCCACCCGCGGGTGCCAACTATCAAGATCCGGTGACGATGGTATCAATTCAAGTCTGAAAGCAGCAGTGCTGGAGGAATGTAGACAGAGACCGCAGGAAGGAGGAATTGGTTTGATGGACAGGCTCCGCAACAGGTTGGCTAAGTTTTTTCCTTTTGAGGGAGTCGAAACCGCTCGAGAAATTGTGAAGAAAACTTTTCAAACATTTACTCGGCGGCTGCAAGGCTTGGGAACCTCTTTCTTAAATGAGGAAACTTGAGCAAAGAAAAGTTAGGCTTTTTTTTTTCTCTTTTCTTCGATACGGGTTGTTCGTTATAGGATTCTATTTTCTCTTTTGGACGTTGCCCCGTCAAATGCGGATTCTCATCTCTTCACGAATACGTCCTTAATCTCTCAAATGTACTGATGTCTTGTAGTTAGATTCTTTGAAACGCCGTAAAGCAAGTCTATATGGCTATGATCTTATAATCAGCCTCGGCTCCTCGAGATAAGTTTGATATGTGACGCTTGAGTTGCTTTCATATGTTCTTTTTCTACCACAAGCAACTTACTGGTCACGCTTTGGCTGACGTTGGAGAGAGACTCACCGATTGAAACAGGACTCGAAAGAAGGGAAGGAAAAACAGCAGGTTACCTTGTGGTGTTAAAGACTTCGCAGCCTAAAGTTCTTTCTGGCGCGGAAGGCGACGTAAAAAGAAAAGAAAAGAAAAGAAAATTTTGCACGAGGGAGGAGATCGAAGCAAAGGTATTCTCGCGGCCTTCAGCAGGATTATTTCCGATGATATTGGGATCTTCTCTGTCGTGTCTAGGCGCAAAAAACAGCCTCCATTTTGGCTCTAGCATCTTACTTCGACCGCCGCGTGCAACTAGAGAAAGTCGCGCAACACACGTGGAGGAGGTCTTCACTTCATTATTTGCTGGACTCCACACATCATGCCAAGAGATAGACACGGGAGATTCTCAGGAGAGGAGGCGATGCCGAGCCTTTGCTCTCGACAATTCTAAATCGAGATGATTGCTTGCGAAACGAATTGTCAAAGATTGGCCGGCCATAGTGAAAAAAGGAAATAGTGCTGAGCGAAAACAAATGCACTGACTCGACCTGTCGAGAACAACGTTTATTTTAAAAGCCTTATCTGGAGAGAAGTGAGGCACCTTCATCATCGAGAAAGGGACCTTGGCAAGGCACTCTTGATGGGCAGTAGATGTCGCCATCTTCCTTGACATTGCCGCCGTAGGCAGCTGGGGTCTGGTCCGGCCCGTGAATCGAGCGGATCTGTTTCTGGCAGGCTCTAACGTTGGAGCCTCCAATCCAGATTTTGTTGAGCACGCGCTCAGGAAAAAAGGGTTGGAAAAGGGTCCAGAGCGAATTAAAGAGCCAGGGCGCGTTCACCACGGTGACGTGCGCGAGAACTTCGGGGTAGCCGTCGAGAATTTTGCCAACGTAGCGACGCGCAAGAGAGAGCGCAGTATTCACGGGCAGCTGTTTGCTCATCGAAAAGCCTTCGAGATCCATGACGATCGAGATTTGCGCGGGAATTGTACGTCCAGAAGATTCAAAGTGCGCCTCAAGATCCTTGAGAATCATCTCGAACAGCCAGACCCCCGCGCGAAAGAGCATCTCACCGTCGTTGTTGAGTTTCTTGAACATGAGGCGGTGATTGAGCCGGCCGACACGCAAGAAAACGGCAAGACGGCCATCCTCGTCATGAAAATACCAGGGCAACCGATCGCTTCTGTCGAGAATGCGATCGATGATGTCAGGGCTTCCAAAGTACTCTAGCATCCAACGAGGCAAGTCGAACTCTTGGTGAATTTCTGCAGCCCGATATTCGATGCGCCAGGCGAGAGAAGTGCGCAAAAGTTTTTCTGCCTTGCGTAAATTAAGGTTGCGGGCGCGTAGAAATCGAACGAGGCGAAAGTTCTCGTCAATGTAGCGCTTGTAGATTTCCAAGGCATACGGGTCTCGAGTGATTCTAGGGTTTGTCAGGTCCGACACGCGCTCGCGAAGCTCCTTGATGAGCGTCTTTTCCACAACCGTGAACTCGATGCCATCGCCGACATCCTCTGCCGATACTTTGTTAAAGCCCTCATCCTCCTCCTCGTCGTCATCGTCCTGGTCGCTGGCGTCGCCTCGAGCGATACTCTTGCCTCGACGCACGCTTTTGCGAGATTTGCCATCGTGCTTGGACTCCTGGCCATGATTAGGCTGCGCCAAAAGGTCGATTGCCAACGCCTCTTGCATGGGAATGACGGCAACATGTTCTAAAATGGTGGCATGACGCGTCTCGCGAAGAGCAATGAGGAGCGTGACAATGTGCAAAACACTCGAGACGAGAATACCCGGGGCGATCCCCATGAAAACCATGAGTGCCAGAGAAAGCGCGAGAGATACCGCTGCGAGGAAGCCAACAGCGATGGCATCGAGCTCGTTGCGTAGAGGATAAAAAGGATCGCGGTGCAAGATGACGAGGACGCCATCTTGCATCATGTCTGGATCGAGGAGGGCAATGCGAAATGCGCCATCCGAGTTTTGCGAATAGGATGAGATTGGTCTGGATGTCAGCGTGCCAACGGGACGCCCGATGCGGGTCATCTCAATTTGCACCCGCGCGGAAGGCGGAATGTTACCAAGACCAATACGTGTGCCGTAAAGTCGTTTCGTTTCAAAGAGCGGTTTGCGCGTAGATTTGCGCGAGCGCGTGATGCGTAGCCTCTGAATGCCAAGACCAGGGTCTCGCAGCGAGTCGCCGGCCTCGCTCTCGAGGACCCTCGCGTCTTTCCAGCCATCGGAAATGGAAAGTCCCGTGATTGATGAACCCTCGCCATCAAAGGCTTGCTGTGCCTGGCCGTCAAAAGGGCCTGCGTACATGCCTTGAACCCAGCGCTGCGCGGTATCGGCATCATTGGCGCGCAGAATGATTTCATTCTTTACGATGGCACTATAGGCTCGAGCAACCCAAGTCGGAGAGCGAACGATGGTTTCGGCATCTTCGGACCGCTTGCGATCGCCCATGTTGATGATGATGTCGCAGCCGTCCACCTCGACTTCATTGACAGACCACAAATTGATGGAGCTCTGTACGAGCTCTTGAAACTCGGTCTGCGAACGGGGTTTTCGCTTCATGCTTGAGAGGTACCTGTCGTGAAGGATGAACCATTTCTTGGTCCATGACCTCGCAGACTTTTGCAACAGGTATCCCTGTACAGCTGTTCTTGGGTCAAAGGTCGCGGCGAATTCGAGTTTCTTTCGCGTTGACTTGCTCACGCGCCTTTTATTCGTGGTCGTGCGGGCCACCGCAGACATGTTGTGCTGTTACGTTGCGAGGTGCAGGCGAGCGCGGCCGGTATGTTACGCGTCGAGATGCAGCGATGCAGCTCTGCAGTCGATGGCACGCTTCCTTGCACAGTGCAGACTGCGCGATGGGTAAGCGATAGAAGGAACCCTAGCAAGCAAGCAAGCAAGCAAGCACGCCAGCCAGCCAGTACAAGGAACCCTTTTGGTTGGCGCAATGCGACGTTGGATGTGTTTTGCACTGCACGTGCTGCTGTCCGTCTGTGTACTTCTCCGTCTTGCCGACGCGACGACTGACTAGGAGGGAGCACAGGGCAGGAGCGGCTCGCGCAGTTGGACAGGGCGTGGCCTTGATTTCGTGAGGCCCGCGACCTTGACGCACTGCAAAAGCCGCGCCACAGCACCGCAACAATGCACGCGTGCCCAGCTGCAGCATGTGTCCAGCGTGAGACTCTCAGGCTGGCTGGAAGTAAAAGGGACAAAAAATTGTTTTTAGGGCGACAGGACCATCACCTTGAAGGTAGGTCTCGGAAAGTAGGAGCTTGTGCAAAAGCTCGACCCACTTATACCCGCGAACGCGAAGAAAGACATAAGCTCAAGACAAAGAAATGAGTTGGTCGACAAATTGATAAATGTCTGGCGAGACAGAGGTTGGGATAGTCGCAGCGTACGGCGGGAACTTGGGGGCCAGGCACTGCGATGTCGAGAATAGCAGAGCCAGTGTCTTGGACAATGCCAAGCTCAAGAACACCGCAAATGCGGAGAATGAGCTTGTCCGAAGCAGGTTCGACGATTGCGATGTCCTCGCGTACAGCAGCCTGAGTTGCCACTTGGTCGCGCTTATTGCCAACACAGACTACCAGTTTCGTCACTCTGGTCCTCGGTTGTCTCTTTGCCGCGAGTCACAATCATAGCCGCAGGGTCGATGCGCATGTGCGCACGATGTGCGCCCGCGGTGTCTTCCTACTAAATTGCAAATGGCACGGCGCCAAGAATGTCTGAAGTACGTTTTTGGTTGCACGATCTTTATATTTCGGGGTGCGCTCGTAGTATGTGCCCGTATTGGTTCTAAACATTTGGACAAGACATTGTAGAGTTTGAGTCCGTTTTGGACATAGCCTAGGATTGGTCAAGAATATTAAGCAATTGCGGCGTCTCTCGCACGGCCGCGTCGCCTATCTGCCATTAGGTTCTATCGCTTATTCCGGGCTCAGCTCAGCCAGCCCGGAGTAAACTCGGCAGCGAGTCACAGTCACCGAGTCACCGTGACCGTCTGCACACTGTGAATAGGTCGGATAGACCTGCGAACCGCAGCCTGTGGCCGGTGCGAATCGCGGGCGCTCGCTCCCCCGGCCGGCGCTGCGCTGCGACACGTTTCCGGATGGCGTGATCATGATGCCTGGCAAAGGAGGAGGGCGCGACGGCGAGCTTCCCGTCTGGCTGCCCGGTCGGCGGTGGCGGACGCGGCGGCGTTCATGATCAGCTCGGGGAACCAACGTAGAGATCGAGCCCGAGGTCCCGTGACGGGACGAGGACCGCGCGTCCCTGCCTGCCTGCCTGCCAGTTTATGGAAAATCGGTGGTTAGGAGGTGGTGAAAATGACCCGGGGACACCCTGTTTTGAGGTGGTTGGTATTTCCTTCCCCTTTTTTGTCTTTGCAAGTTCATTTTGCTCGGATCTTTGAGAGTTGGGACGTTCGTATGTATGGCTGAGGAGGGTGCTAGGGTGTCTGTCTGCCATCTGATGTCGCGCGGAGGCTGCTGCAATCGCGCCAGCCACCGTGGCCAGGGCCGTTCTCCGCAACCCTTCTCGAGCTCAGGGGGTCCGGGGACTCGCTTCCGAGTCGGGCGGGGTCCGCGCGGGCATCGATCGCCCTTGCAATTCCTGAGCGCGAGCGCGAGCGCGAGCGAGAAAGGGAAGAAGAGAGAGGACGAGCCCATCGAACCGAGCCCCGCGATGGAGGATCCGGCGGCGCGGCATCGTCGCATCCTCCAGAGGCGGCGCGAGGAGGACGCGCAGGCAAAGCAGGAGGCCAGCGCGGATAAGGCCAAGAGACTTGGCCGCGTGACGGAATACTTCGCCCGCATCGCCAGGCAAAAGGCGGAGAGGCAGCGCGAGAGAGAGGAACAAGCAGCCGCCTCGAACGAGCGACACCGCCAGGTGGGCTGGGGCGGGAGGGATTCGAGAGGCGTCTGGTGGCGACGGAGGAGTGGATCCCCTCCGCTCTGGCAGCGCCTCTCGGTACGTTTCAGCGTCAATCGAAGCCGCCGTGGAGAGCCCGTCGTCACGTCTCGTCTCACAGGCGTGCATGACCAGCTCGACTCCTTTCAACCGCCAGAGGACCTCGAGCGATTTACGCACATGAACAGGCACTGGCAGCGTTGAAATCAAATTGAAGAATGCAGACCGAATAGCATTCCTTTCTCACAACAAAATGGAGAAGAATACAAAATATATGCCATCGTCCAAACGACGGCCTCTTCTTGCATGAGAATGCCCTGGCCAAATGAATGAAATGTCTAAATTTATATCACCTTCCATTTTCCATTGGCTCGCTTGTTGGAAACCAGAAAAGCAAACGCAAGCTCGGATGATCGTAATACCGAAACAAGCTAATAACCAAGACAAGATTTCAGGACATCCTCCCCCTCCTCGTCATCGACATCATCATCATCATCATCAATTTTGGTTACGAATCATTATCTTCGCCCTCCTCGCGAGCGCGGTCGGCCCTGTGGCATGCGTCGCCCGCGACCAGGAGACCTCGAGCGACGCGGGGACCGAGAGCGGGCCTCGCTTCGACTCGAAGGCATCTCGCTGTAGCCCGAGGGAGACCGCGAGCGTTCATCGTTTCGCACAGAGGATCGACTCACAGAAGCGTCACGATTTCGTGGAGGCGGCGGACCCCGGGAAGATGCCGCCGTCGGGCTTCGACCAGGCGGAGCAGGAGCGCGCCCTCGCGCTACAGCCTCAAAATATTCCGCGTAAATGTCTCCATATGTTCGATCCTTGTATTTTTTACGTTGTGGCCTCGAATCCGAACTCGTTGGGCTCTTGTTTCCGCTCGTGTTGCTTGTATTTACGTTTGGGGCAGGCGCGTTTGACTTTTTGTGACGCTTAATTTCCACGCGTTTGCCAAGAAGGTTTTGCATTGTCTGCTCGCTTGCCTTCTCAACGCCCTCGAGGGTCTCAAAAGTAACAAAGGCAAATCCACGACTGCGCCGGGACTCGTCATACTTGATGACGGCCTCTTTGACATCGCCGTATTGGGAAAAATGGTTCACAAGGTCCTCCTCTTTGGTTTCCGGCAAAAGTCCGCCGACAAAAATCTTTTTCTCCGGATCGTTGAATTGGGCACCAGCGCGATCCTCGGGTCGATCCTTCGCGGCGCCTGTGCCGCTGGCGGAGGCGGAGGCGCCGCCAGCAGCAGCAGCAGCAGCAGCAGCACCAGCACCACCAGCAGCACCACCAGCACCACCAGCAGTACCCGTGCCGCCTTCGCTTGGGCCCACAGGTCTCTCCTTGCGAAAAGCAACCTTGACTTCGACCTCCTTTCCGTCGATCTGGTGCATGTGCTGTTTGCACGCCACATCGAGGCCGTCCTCGGTGGCAAACGAGACGAATCCAAAGCAACGCGATTGGCCGGTGAAGCGATCACGCATCACCTCGGCGGCAACGATTTCGCCAAACTGTCCAAAGTAAAGCTCGAGACCTTCGTCCGTGGTTTCCCAACTTAGACCGCCCACGAAAGCCTTAAAGTCTCCGGGCGCCGCCGCCGCCACGGGCTCGTCGCCTTCGCCACGTTCACGACCATCGTTTTCCGCCGCAGCTGTCGTTGGCTCTCCTGCCGCCATCTTAGGATTGTTTGCGTCGGGTCTTCAGCAGCGTTTGAGGCCGCCGCACAGCGAGCGGTTCTGGGCCCGCGACGCTCGCCGCCGCCGCCGCCACCGCCGCCGCCGCCTGGATTGCCCACTCTCCTCCCCGTCTCACCGGCTGTCGCACAACGCGATGCTCTTTTGTTGTGAGACAACGTGAGACAGGTCGATTGATAGTACTCCTTTTATATGACACGGAGCGGCAGAGGGCTCGCTAGGATCGATCGAAGAGGAGCAATCGAAGAGGAGCAAGGGTCGGAGGACTTGGCTTGCGAATCAAGGCGGTTTTTCTTCCAAGGTGGAAACGTAGTAGTATATATATATAATATATGCTTGCTGGCGTGTGTTGTCGATAGCACGAACGATTCTCTCCTTCTTCACTTCTTAAGGGCCGCTGCTTCTTCAACCAGATTTAGATCCACTCGAAGTCCTCGACATGATCCACATCCTCCGTGCCGAGACTCGGGACTGTGAGCGTCTTTCGGCTGCGCGGACTCGGGGACACGGTGGCCCATTCACGCAGGTCAGCATCGTCCACGGAGGCGACGGAAAAGCCATCTGTTTCAGCACCGTCCGAGGTATCGCCCGCGGCGACATTGTGTCCGGCGTCACAGTCCTTGAGCTTGTCCTCGGGAGCAGGGAAGAGATTCGAGTCCGTGCTTGCCTCAAAGCGACCGCGCTTGGCGTCTGTCTTTTTGCTCGAGGCCAGAGATGCAGTGGGTGCAGTAGCCGAAGACGCAGTGCCCGTCGCGGACGGTTTCGTTGCATCGTTTGCTGGCGTGGTGGGAGAAGCAGAAGAAGCTCGTTCGTCCATGGCCTCGATGAATTGCTCGGCAAACTGAAAGGTGCGTCGCGCACCGTTGAACAAAAGCCTCGAAACAATAGCAATGTCGCCTGCAATGTCACTATTGTTATCCATGCTGTCCTCGCGTTCCCGCTTCATGCCCTTGCTCAGGTCCTCTGGCGTGACGACTTCTTCCTTGGCCTCGGACCGCGAGCCTCGCGCAGGAGCAAGGCGAGTCGAAGGGCGGGTCAACGTGGAGTACGCAGATTCGTCGCTCGGGTCAGCGTCGTACTCTTCACCTTTCGAAGCCCCGACGCAATGCTTTTCCCAGATGAGCGTAAAGTAGACCTCCCAGAAGCGGTTGTCCGGCATGTACGAGGGCGCGAGCGTGAAGCGTAGTTTGTCAAATTCCGGAATGGCCTGAATGATGCTGCGCGCGTGCTGGTTCTGTTCTTTGGTCATAGAAAACTTGGCTGTCGCGGGTCTCCGCGCGAGAATCTTGTCATAAGAGGAAAAGAGTTTCTTGGCGCTCGCTGGGTCTTGCATCAATGTTTGAATGAAGCCATACGTTTCGTGCGATACGCTGGGGTCCAGCATGCCGCCCGGTGCCATCCTCGCACGACTTTGCGCTTTCATTTTTTCTCCAGTGCCAGTGCGTCCCGGTTCTTGGTCCGTACGGAACGTTCGCGTCGACGGACCAGCGGCGGCGCGGGAGGCCCCGGACAATCGCTGCGACGAATGGCTCGTCGCGGGACCCTCGCCGGGGGCCTTCGCCTCCGCTCCTTCATCGACGATGGTTTGCAGCAGCTCCTCCACTGACCCTCGAGCACTCTCCATCATCGAGCTTATCCTGCCCAGCATCTTTCTCGGTTGACGGCGTCTCTGGACCCGCGCTCACAATCAACAATACCCGGCCGACCAACCAGCACTCCGCCTCGCGGTCGCGCAGCAGCAGCGGACGCCGTGGACGCCGTGGACGCCCTTCTCCCTCGCGCCGCTGTGCCTCCGCGCGATCCCAGTGGGTCTCAATGGATGAACGAATGAATCAATGGATCAATGAAAGTCTGCGCGAGCCAAAGCAGCCAAGAACGCCCAACAAACCCGGCCCGGCCCAGGCGACGACTTTGAGGCCTCCTTTTCTCGCCCCCTTTTCTCGCCCAGCCCAGTGGGACGGGACGTACACGGGCGGGAGCGGACCCGCGTCTGCGTCGCGCTCGCAGGCACGCCTACCTATCTACCTCTGCCCGGCCGACCGACCGACCGACCGATGGGCCGCGCGCGCGCGCCGCCTCCCTCGCCTCGCCTTGCTGATCCGGGTCTGGGCGGGGCGACCGGGGCGACCGGGGCGGGCGGGCGAAGGCGCGAGCGAGCCTGCGTTTGGTTTTGATTTGGTTTGAGATTGATTTTGCAAGTAGGGGAATTTGAATTTGAATTGAATTGGTCTGATTCGGGTTGAACTTTGCCACTGATGCGAATCGATTTAGTTGCATTGGACTTGAATGGAATTTGAACTCGAGCCGCCTGTTTCTTTCTTTCGCTCCTTTCCTTCTTTTCTGCTTGCTTTCCCGTGGCCGTCTCTGGGCGCGCCGCCCTCCGGCTGCCTCTGGGCGCGCCGCCCTCTGCGCCGCGCTTGCGTCGCGGCGCCCCGCGCCCCCCTCCGCCCTCTGCGCGGCCGCCCCGGTCGGGATTCCGCACTTTGCGCGGGGGCGTGCGCGGGTTCGCCGCGCGGCCGCCACCGCAACAGTCACAGTCCCTCTGCCCCCGGGCCGCGCAGAGGGCCGCAGAGGGCGACGGGGGGGCGGGAGATTTCTTCTTGCGGGAGGGAGGGGGGCACCTGCTAATACCGCCGTGCGAGCGCGATCTTCGCGAGGCACGAGACGCCGCTGCAGCTCTCGCAGTCGCCCTGGAGAATAAAACGTCGCAGACCGGTTGGAGAAGCAGACGAGCAACCAATCTGCGCTTCCGGAGACCGTCCGCGGCGGCGGCGGCACGCGACCCGAGCGCGGCGCGTCCCTCCAGCTGCGAGCGCGCGGGTATGTGCGTGCGTGCGTGCGTGTGCGTGCGAAGGCGAAGCGGCGAGTCTCTCTCTGGAGGAGGCGAGCGAGCTGGAAAGGCGTTCGTTCTCGCGCAGCTTCACGCTCGAGCTCGAGCTCGAGCTTGAGCTACAGAAATGGAAGGCCTTAGCGGCACCGGCAGCAGGAGCGGCGTGTTTTGTTTTGTGTCACCGTGCCTTGCAAGTTGTCTCGTCTTGTCTTGTCTTGTCTTGTCTTGTCTTGTCTTGTCTTGTCTTGTCTTGTCTTGTCTTGTCCTGTCTTGGGCTTCAAGTTGTTTGGTCTTGCAAAGGCAGCAAAGATGACGTCCACATCCACCAGCCTGACAGTGAGTGTTCATCGAGGGGGCGGGCATCGAGGGGCGAGCAAAGGTCGGTTGGCGGCCAGGCGCGCGAGCGTGGCATGGTATTGCCGTACAGCATTGTAGCATGTCATGGCGCGCCGTGGCAGTTTCGCCTCCGGGACTTGGGATCAAAATCTCCTTGCGGGTCGAAGATGGACGCTCTTCCTCCGCGCCCAACGGACGGGACCTGACGTGTGGGGGACCCGTGCGGTTGACGAAATGGATGGATGGATGGACGGATGATTTCGTTGCTGGACATTGCTGTCATTGAAAATGGTCATGCTGGGGAGAGAGAGAAGGAGAGAGAAGGAAAAGGAAAAGGAATAGGAGTAGGTGTAATGGCGAACGACGTTGTTCTGGCTGATGGTGTTTGTTGGCACCTTGAATACCAAGACTAAAAGAAAAAGGAGAAACGAAAACAAGACCAGAATTGAGAAAAAGAAGCTGCCCATTACACATCATATACCGCGCCAGCCAGACATTGAGCCAGATTTTCAGAAAAGAAAAGAGAGAAAAGGTAAGGTAAGGAAAGAAGAATAGGAAGAAAAAAGGAGATCACTTCGCTGCACTAGGCGCGATGCCCTTGTGCTCGACGCGGGTAAAGGTCTTGCCTTGATTGTTCTTGCCAGCCTGCTTGGCCGCAAAAAAGGTCCCGCCTCCATAAGGATCCGGGTCCCGAGCCTTGCGGTGCTTGCGCCCATGGCGGCGCTTAGTGCGCGACTTGAGTGCGGTAGGATCCGACTTGATCGTCTCGTCGTAAATGAGCTGATCGTCAGCATCAGTGCCTGCAAGCTCGAGCATCTCCAGCTGCGCCTCGAGACTCTCGTCAAGAATCGTTGCATTCACACCACTACCAACGGCAAAATCCGCGTCGTCGTCGTCGTCGTCATCGTGGTCGACCTCAACAGCCTTGCGATTCGCGCCAGTATCAGACGTAACGGGAGGCACAGGAGCCCGACCCGCAAGCGTCGCCGATGCTGGCACGTCGAGCGAAGGGGGTGGACAGCAATAGCAAAGCTTGCCGCGCACAAAATCCTTGAGCATAATACGAGCACCGTACGCCTCGTTGTATCGGTCGTGGCCGCTTCCCATGTAGCCTCGCTTTTTGCAGAATTCCTCAATCAGCATCTCAGCAGGAACGCGCGTAATCGATGGTGCGAGCGGAAACTCCATCGCATACGTGCGCTCAAAGGTCTCGCGGCTCAGGCACGAACTCACCACCTGCACGGCGGGAACGAAATCGCGGCCGCGAATCTCGTCAATCGGCAAGATACCATTACAAAGCAAATCCGCCTTGGTCTTCATAAAGGTAGGGAACACCAGACCGGGACAATCACAGAGAATGGTCTCGTCAGATAGATGGAGCGTCTGAAAGTGCTTTGTGTGGCCTGGCGTTGCCGCGACCGACACTCGCGTTGTCGAATGGTCTGTCGCCGTCACGCCAACGATGACGTTAATCACAGAACTCTTGCCTACGTTCGGGTAACCAATCATACCCAGTGTCGCCTTGCCCTCGGCGTCCGCTGGGCGCATCTCGGCCGCAAGTGTCTCCAACAAATGCAGGAGCTCCATGCGGTGAAGCATGCGAGGCGTACTATGCGTAACAGCCCCACCATTGCTGCTGCCCTCGCTGTTTTCCGTCGCTTCCGCATTAGCGGCGCTTTGCGCCTCTTCCCGGCGATCCGATCCCGCCGACTTGGCCTTATCCAAGACGGCCTGCTCTTGCTTCGCCGAGAAAAACACAAACCGAATGCCCTTTGCCTTGAAGTATGTACACCAAGCGTCGCGCAGCTCATCCGAGAGAAAATCAGCCTTGTTGACCAGAAGAAGATTGCTCTTGTGCACGCTCAAATCGCGCGCAAAGCTTTCCACGTCCGCGCAACGGAACAGCAATGGGTTTCGCGCATCGACAACTTGGACGACGAGATCGCTGCGTTCCACCACGCGCCAAAGTTGGCGCCAGTAGTCAAGGTTCTTTTCGAAAGGAGTCACTTGGAGCCGCTCGTTCGAGGCCTCCAGGGCTGCGATCGAACGTCGCCACACGAGAAAGGATTCGCGTTCTTTCTCAGCCAGCTCCTTGGCCGTCATCTCTCGCGTCCACTTGGGTCGTCTCGGAATCGGGAGACTGCGAAAGTCAAATGTGCCAAGTTCAGAAGCGCCACCAGCACCTGCTTTGTTGCCGCTAGCGCCGCCTGCGCCATCCTCCTCGGCCTCCTCGTCCATGTCAATGATACGTGAGGCCCGCTGGGCCTCAAAGGTTCTTCCCGAGAGGATGGCATCGGCAAGAAAAGCTTCGAGCTGTCCAGTTTCCGTGACGGACTTGGTCGTCTTGGCCACGCTCTCAAAACCGAGCGCGGCGATCGTCTCCGCCTCGGCGTCGTCGTCGCCCGCCAGTCGTGCCGCGCGTTTCTGCTGTCTGGATCGCTTCTTCCCGTTCACGAGGGCCGCGCCCAGAGCGGCGCCGCCGCGCCTCGCCCCGCGGCTCTTGCCCTTGCCCATTGTCCTGCCTTCGCGACCTCCCTCCGTAGCCTCTACGCGCGCCCGCGTACGTGCGCTCGCGCCTTTCCGAGAGAGAGAGTTCTAGCGCTTTGTCGAGTTTTTACGCGCGCTCTCGGTCTCGGAGCCAATGCTCTTTGAGCCACTTATCCTCTTCATTTAGGTCTCTTTTATTTTGTTCTGTTTTCCTTATTTGTCAAGATTATTTGGCCAGAACAAGCATGGAACCGTCCAGCCTGGGATGCGAGGAATCATTTGTTGCCTTCTGGATCTCTAGTAGCCAGCAGTAGGTGATTTGCTGCGGACTGTGGCTGGTGCGAAATGAAAAAATGTAAAAGTGCGAGCGAAAGAGAGAGTCTCTGCTTTCTCAAGCGAACACAGTCAGGCGCTCGAATGTAACGTGATCGGAGATACGAGTGTGGGCTGGTTAAAGAGCGCAAACTGAAAGTGCGTATCAATTCTCTCTTCCTCCCTCCCTCAAAAGGGAATGGAGAATCAAAGCTCACAGCAAATTAGGGCTTGCGAGTCTTGGTGGGAGGTCGATCTCGATACAAACGAACCTCCAGGTGAGCTACAAGACGCACGCTGCTGCTGCGCTTCGCAGCTGCTTTCTTTTAGATAACTTGGAAAAAACAGAGATCGGAGATGACTCTACTTGTTGATGTGTAAAATTCGGGTGTACCCCGGTCGCCGCTAATTTTCGGAACGCCGAGCAGCTACAAAAAAAGCTAGCCCCTCGAAGCGCAAACCTCCAGTCTTCGTCACCACTACCTCCGAGGATTCTGGACTTCATGCACAGTAGCCAGGTCATATCTGAAGAGCCCTAGTAGGACTCCTCGCAAGGTCCAAGTCGACAAACATGAAAGAGCTGCAGCTGGCAACGCTCACAGCAAAGGGACACTTCAGTGGTGTCTCCCGAGGGCGAAGT
This sequence comes from Schizochytrium sp. CCTCC M209059, assembly GCA_000818945.1. Lineage (NCBI taxonomy): Eukaryota > Bigyra > Thraustochytrida > Thraustochytriidae > Schizochytrium > Schizochytrium sp. CCTCC M209059. The sequence continues at coordinate 545,833 of KN805379.1, read as the reverse complement.
TCCGCCCTGCGGCGAGCTGGCTCAGGGACGAGCAGCAGCGGCGCGTGCGCGCGTGGGAGATGCTGGCGGCAGGCGGAACTTGGCATGGGCGGATGGGCGGAGCCTTTGGCTGGCTGGCTGGCTGGCTGGCTGGCTGGATGCAGTCTGGCTAGGGAGGGGAGAGAGAGGGCGGCGGTCCGCTGCAGCTTGGACCAAGCAGGATGGAAATCCAGCCAGCTAGCTAGCTATAGCTAGCTAGCTAGCTTCAAGTTTACAGAGTGGCACTTGCCAATTATCTTCAACGCACTAGGCCCATAGTTCACTTGTAGTAGATCCAAGCAGTATTTAAGTGCCATTGGTCGTTCGTTCTCGTGATTCAAATTCAAATTCAAATTCAAATTGCAAAAATCCAAAAGCAAATTTGAAATCGAGGAGGACAAGAAGAAGAAGAAGAAGGAGAAGCGCAGGGCGAGACGCGGCGACGTGGAGCACGACGAAGCGAGGACACGGGGAAGAAAAGAAGCACGATGGTCCAGAGTGCAGAGGATGCCCGCGCGGCGGCCGTGCAGTGGGTGAGCTGGGACCCGAACGAGGAAACCCGCGCGGCCGTGGAGAGACTCATTGCGGAAAACGACGAAGCCGGCCTCATGGAGGCGTTCGGGTCCCGCGTCGCCTTCGGCACCGCTGGCCTCCGCGGCGAAATGGGACCCGGCACGGCGCGCGTCAATGACCTCGTGGCACTCCAGACCGTCCAGGGCCTCATCAAGTACCTTGAAAAGACGCTCGGCGAAGACAAGGTCAAGGAACGCGGAATCGTCATTGGATTTGATCACCGCCGCCGTGGCACCCTCACTTCCAAGGGCTTCGCCGCCATCATGGCTGCTGCTTGCCAGCTCCGCGGCATCAAGGTCTACTTTCTGCGCGAAATCGTCGCGACACCTTTTGTACCCTTTGCCGTCGCAAAGTACGGCGCGGCCGCAGGCATCATGGAAACCTGCAGCCACAACCCGCGCCCGGACGGAGGCATCAAGATTTACTGGGAAAACGCTGTCCAGCTGCTCTCCCCCCACGACGTCGGCATCGCCGAATCCATTGCGGAAAACCTTGAGCCCTGGAGCCCCGAAGTGGGCAAGGCGACCATGGAGTTAATCCTGGAAAAGGGGGCCCACGACGTCCTCGACGAAGTCGCGGACGCCTACTACGAGAGCCTCGCTGCCAAGCTCTGCCGCTACAAGGAAGATAACGCAGCTTCCGACCTCAAGGTGGCCTATTCTGCAATGCATGGTGTAGGTCACGAGTGGGCCAAGCGCAGTTTCAAAACTTTTGGTCACCCGGCCTTTACTCCAGTCGACTCCCAGGTCGAACCGGACCCAGAGTTCCCGACCGTACCTTTCCCCAACCCGGAGGAGAAGGGCGCTCTCGACCCGGCCATTGAGGCTGCTGACAGCGCGGGGTGCACACTCATTCTCGCCAACGACCCGGACGCAGACCGCCTCGCCGTGGCCGAAAAGCTCAACGACGGCTCTGGCTGGAAGGTCTTCACGGGCAATGAGATCGGAACCCTGCTCGGGTTCTGGGAGTGGACCAACTATCAACGCCACAAGCAGCCCAAGGAGAATGACGACGCAAAACGCCAGCGGCCCAGCAAGGGCGCTGCCATGGTCGCTTCGACAGTGTCGTCCAAGATGCTCAAGGCGGTTGGCGACGCCGAGGGATTCCGCTTTGACGAATGCCTCACGGGCTTCAAGTGGATCGGCAACCGGTCCCTCGAGCTTCGTGACGAGGGCTACGATGTCATTTTCGGCTTTGAGGAAGCCATTGGCTTTTGCATCGGGGACATGGTCCCCGACAAGGACGGCATTAGCGCCATGTCTGTCTTTACTGAGCTGGCCACTCAGCTCAAGAAGGAGGGCAAGACTTGTGCAGAGCACCTTGTCTCCCTCCAGGAAAAGTACGGCTACTTTTTGACCAACAACGGTTACGTGCTCAGCCGCGACGTCAAGGCCAACAAGCGCGTTTTTGGCGCTCTCGGTGGCAATGGCAAGTATGTTGAGACCTGCGGAAAGTACAAGGTCAAGGACGTGCGCGATCTTCTCGCTCCAGGCTTTGATTCGTCGCAGTCCAACAAAATGCCCGTCCTTCCGGTATCATCGTCCAGCAGCATGCTCACGTTCACATTCGAGAACGGCTGCGTCGTCACCCTTCGTATGAGCGGTACTGAACCCAAGCTCAAGTACTATTGCGAAATGGGTGGCGAGGACCCGGAAAAGGTCCGCGCGGAACTCGACGATCTCGTCGAAAATGGAATTCGTGGTGACTGGCTCAAGGATCTCATCGCCAGCGATGAGCCCTAAGTTGAGCCTGGGCTTTCCGCAAGCCCTTCAATGATGCGCCAACTTCGCCACACCGCATTCTGCGGGAGGGAAAAATTAGGCATTGGCTCTTGATTATGAAACAAACAAACTAACTACCTAACTACCTAGCAAGCAAGCAAGCAAGCAAGCAAACAAAATTCTTTCCTTCTTTGTTTTCACACCAATTTCTTACGACCCTCGCCGTGAATGTCATGAAAGTGAGCTTCCTTGTCTCGCTCAGCGACGGGTCTTGAGATGGCTGAGCTCTGGAACGACCAGAGCAAAGAGGCCACGGCGGCCGATCTTCTGCGCAACTACTATGCCCTTTTTACATCAAGGAGCACCCCCTGCTATCGGCCATTAGCGACCTTCTCGAATGATTCTAGGCCAACGAAATCAAGAAGGAGCGTATTCAGTACACAGACCAGCTCTCGCGTTTCGATGTCCACGCTCACTTCCTATAGAACGACAACTTCCTGCGGTACAAGGACCATCACTCCTTATGGGGAGTGTCGACGTCCTCGACGACGATGACGACGACGACGACAAGGATGATGATGATAGTACAAGCCAGACATTCAGCGGCTTAACGATGAATAATAAAAAAATGAGCTAGCTAGCCTCAGCTAGTCAGCACATCAGCTGATCATCATCGCCAATGACCGTGATGCTGATGCTGATGCTGGTGCTGGTGCTGCTGATGCGAAAATGACGGCGGCGGTCTGTTTTGCGAAGCGTAATACTGCAGATCCTGCAAGAAGAGCCCATGGTCCGGGTGATCATGACGAGCAAACGGATACTCCGCAAGCCGATGCGCAAGCAAATTATAAGCGCTTGGTCCGTCATAGGCGTGATTTTGAGCACAATACAAGGCAGTTTGACTAATGAAATCCCGCTCGGCTTGCGTTGGATCAGATCTTTGCTCAAACCCATGATGCCCATGAGCATGCGGGTTCAAGCGCTGCTCGATAGAACCAATCGCGGAGCCAGGCCCTCCTGGTTCGCTCCCTGCAGCTGCTGCCGCGGCTGACTTCTTGGCTTCGCTCGATCGACGAATCGAACTCAGCAAGCCCTGCAATCCGCCTCCACCACCTCCGATCCCACTGGCGCTTGTCGGCCGCGATCCACTCGAGGCACTCGTTTCGCCTACAGAGCCATTGGAGCCGCCTCGCAATAACGCTTGGACGGTACCAGATACAGGTCTGCTGCTACCTAGCGCAGCGGCGCTTGAGGTTGATTGCTGCAGATTTTCCTGCGTGTGTGCTGCCGGAGCGGTGATTGGCGCTACAGCGTACTCGCTCGTAGGCGCCTCGTTTTCCAAGGGTTTGCACTGAAGCAGAGCTCGAAGATTGGGTAAAGCGGTCGGTTTCGCCACGAGAATCGCAGCACCTAGCTTTGTACTTCGTACGTGCGAGCGAGCCTGCGGGAATCGCATCACTGTCCGCGGTGGTACCAAGTACAGTTGCAGTCCACTACCAAATTCCACAATGCCCACACGATCAATCTTGACTAAATCCTTCCAAGCAGCGGTAGCATCATCGCGCGATGCGCCAACTTGCACCTCGGCGACCACAAATTGCCGAGAAGATTGAGCGTGCGTCGCCACAGTCTGTAAATATGACAAAGCCTTTTCAGGGTTCATGTGTCCGTTCAGCCGCAACGTTTGACCCTGCCGCCCCACAAGCCCCAATTGCACGCTAGGAAGAATCCGTTTCTTGACAGCAATGCCCGGACCGAAAACGACTGATGCGGGACGCAACGTCAAAATCACCTTTTCGTGCCGATACTTTCCCTGCCAGGTCCGTCGTTGAAGCTTATCGCCAGCCTCTTGGGATTCTTTTCCTTTCTCTGCCCTTTCGTCGCCTCCGTCGCCACCGCCGTCACCCTCATTGTCTTCGTTTGCGTCACGAAGCACATCTCGCAGCGACGGCAATAGCGCCGCTTCTTGCTCCGAGCTCGCCGATGGCGCTCGCGACATAGAGCTACGCGGGCTTTTCTCCTCGCTACCCTTGAGACCCAGGGCCTTTTGCGCCTTGGCCTGACTTTCGGCGATCTTTGCATCGATTGGATGGATCGCCGCAGTTTTGCTAGAGCCCGCGCCATTGCCTCCTTGCGCATGATTCGAGCTCTTGAAATCCTTGACGCTATTGTCATTGCCACCTCCGTCAGACGAGTCACCCGGTCCCTTCGATAGGCTGTCACCCTTTTGCTGCCCAACTTGACTCGCGGCCACATCTGTAGGTATAAGCACGGTAGACTCGCGAACCTCCCGAAGTTCACGTTCAATCTTTTGCTTCACCGAATCTCCTGCTAGATCAGCAGTCTCCATATGTGCGAGTTTCTGAGGAGATACCTCACGATCAATCACATCCTGCAAGAGCTTTTTGTTTTCCTTGAGGTTTGTGCAAATGGTGCGAACGGATTGCCCGTACTCAATCTTCGCTCCTTCGCGACGTCGCCATCGCGAGGCGGCTTCGTCCCAGTAAAAGAATCTGCACTTGGCAAAGATCGCCTTTTCCAGGTCTCGTGCCAAAAGACTCACCAATACCTCAACTCCGGCCACCTGTGGGCCCGTAGTGCCACTCTCAAAAATTTTCCGAATCACCTTGCGCGCAAGCTTTCGCCTTTTCACAAGTACGTCATCTTGCGCGGCGGGGTCTCCAGCTCGAGGCACGAGAGCAAGCCAGTCAGCGGCAGTCTCCACTTTTTCGCCTTTGCTGCCACCACCAGAAGTTTTCCGCTTGATGATGTGACGGCCCCCGCTCTTGGTCTTGGGCTTCTTGTCCCTGTTCTTTTCCTTTTTGTGCTTGTGTTTTTTCTTCGATTTGCGTTTGTCCTTCTTGTCCTTTTTGGCTTTCTTGGCCTTCTTCTTAGCCTTCTTACGAGCTCGTTTCTGGCTCTCTGTTTCTGTTGCAGACTCTCGGCGCTTTCGCTTGCCAGACGTTGGATCCTCGTAATCCGCATCGGCCTTTGTCCGCGCGTCCTCCAGACCCGGCTCGTCGCTGTCGTCGTCATCGTCGTCATCGTCGTCGTCGCTGTGGTCCTCATCGCTGTCGTACGCAGAGCTCGCATCGTCGAGTGCCGGAATGGGATCGTTCTCGTCAATGTGAAACGCTTCTGCTGTGTTGATCCAGGAAAAGGTCTCGGATCCGTCCCTCGAACGCGCCGAGCCATCCTCGTTCAGCTGCATGTACTCCGAATTCCCGTCCTTGTACAACACGCAGTGTAGCCCATGCGAGGCCTCAAACTTGCGCACGTTGCCCAGCCAGTACTCGCCTGCGGCCCACTCCACCTTAATAAAGTCACCTACAATGAGGGTTTGAAACGACTTGCCGTCGACGTCGACTCTGTCGCCTTCGTCCCGATCCTCGTCTTCTTTGGCGTTCTGGCGACGGCCGTCGGACCCGGCGTCGCTTTCGCGATCAAACTCGAGATCCCGCTGTCCCTCAGCCTGTTTTTGTCCACGCTTGCGATACTTTGCGCGCGCACGGTCAAGCTCCCGCGTCATGTTACGAATCCGCTTCTGAAATTCCTTCTCCAGCGTAGCAGAAACATTGAACGCGCGGTCTGTAGGGGCCTCTCGCCAAGCAATGCGGTCTTCGCCATCCATAGAGAGCGCCTCCCCATCCCACTTGAAGAGAACAGCCTCCACCTCGCCGGTATCATACGTGATAAAGTGCAGTTTATCCAGATTTTTGTAAGCTGCGACACGGGCAAGATACCAGTCGCCTGCCTCCCATTCTACCTCCACGACGCGCCCTACCAAGGTCCGCCGCCAACGTTCTACTTCTGAAGCAAGCTTGGTATCCACCCTATTCCACAACGTCTTTGCTTCATGATACTCCTTCACTATGCACTCCGCGCATGATCGCGCGGCAGCAAGAGCGTCCTCATCGTGCTCAAAATTGCCCCGCGCTTCCTTGCTCGAAGTCCCTGCGCTAGAGTTTGCATCGTCAATGCCTGACTCCCGACCCTCCCGCAGCACCGTATCCAGCTGCTCGAGCGCCTCGCCGACCTCGCGCCGCGGAGTGCTCTGACGCGCACTTTCTTGCAAGCACTCGTGCAACACGGGTTGAATCGCCTCGAGCACGGTGTGGGATGCCTTATGCCATTTGCAAAAACCCAAAAGCGCTTGCGCTTGGCCCACTTCAGGAATCCAAACGGTATTGGCATCATCGGTTCTCTCATGAGGAGGGACGCCTTGCTGTTGTTCCTGAGACGGCGTCTCGCTCTGCGACGTTAACAAAAATTCCAGCGAGCTAATAATTGTTTCCGCGGTTTGGTCCATCGGTTCTTTAGACACCGCGGATTGGGAGGTAAACGTAGTGGTTGCGCGAGCAAAAACGTTCTCGAAACGCGCCCGTGCTGCATCAGCGTTTTGCAGAAGCAAACATATGCGCGCGGCCAACAAACGCTCCTCCTTACACTCACTTTTGGTCGCGGAGGCAGTTTGAGAATCGTCACATTGCGGCTCCGAAGCGACCTCAAGACCCGGAACGCCGCACTCCATTCCAGAGTTGCGGAGCTCCTGCAAATCTTCATATGTCAAGTCCGATGGATCAGTCCACGCGAGCTTTGCAATGACAGCATCTTCGTCAGCCCCATCGTCGAGCGAGGAGATGGGGACTCTGGAATTTGCGTGCAGCAACAGTCGGCGCGCTTGCTGGCGCCAAAGCCGCATATCACGCAGCTGGAACAAGTCCATGGCACCCGGTAGCAGAACCGGAATATCGTCAATAGCAATACATTTTTCTTCCACCTCCTGATAATGTTGTTCCAATACGCGTGAGCTTGGTCTGGACGGACCAGCTCCTCCGGAGCGCTCGACAACGTCAAGCAGCGCCTCGGGCAGCCCCTTGGTGAGGAGCTCCAGAGATCGGAGGTTTTGCAAGTGGTCGCTTTCAAGCAGCGGAAAATCTGATTTCGGCGCTTCGCGCATGGTTCGAAAGGACTTCCACGCCATGCGCTTGGATGCTGGCAGACGCATTGTGGACTTGCTGCGGCGTACGCTGCGGCCTGAACGCATGAAAGGCAGAAAGTATGCATATTTGTGAATCCAATCTTGATACGCAGACACTTGGGTACGCAGCCGATCCATCTCGGGGACAAAGGAAAGAGGAAACTTGTTGGCTCGCTCATCTTGCAAAAACATTTGGACGAGTGACGCAGCATCCTGCGCCGGTACGCCGCCTTTTACCATTGCGTTTTCCGTGAGCCCAGCTCCCCGCAAACGCCATCGCAGGACGCCATCAGCGTACGCTTCCGTCTCCGCGAGCGTAGTCTTGTCTACCTCGGAACCTGCTTCTTGCAGCTGCTTGATGCTCTCTTCGAGAAAGGCCGATGCCTTGTTGAGCGTGTCCAGCCTGCTCACAGAGTCTTCGGCAGGAACATCAGCCTTGCGCAAGGCTTCGCGGCCTGAATCTGGAATTTTGGATGTAGTATTGACGCGCGCGTCGTCGACGCCAACATTAATGGCCGTGACGGGCTCGAGCTCGGCATCCTTGGCGTTATACTCTCTGTTTTGCAATGCGCTGTCTGAAGCAATCGGCTCGCTTTCGTCTGCATGCTTGCTTTCCTCTCCATCGACATCACTCAAGACGCCTGAAAATCCCAGAGGCTGCGCATTGTCAAATGCGGTATGATGAAGACGGTTGGGGTCAGAATGGTCGAGATTGACATCGTCGAAAGTCAGACGAAAGACGTCATCGTCAGCCTCCACGGCCTCCAACAGCTGGAGTTCCTCCTCGTCAATCGGCCGAAAGTCCATCTCCTCGTCGTCGGCCATCCTGGCTCACCCTGCGTCCGCGTTCCCGCGCGCACGTGCTGCGGCTGCTTTTTGCCGTCGTTGTTGCTCGGAATCGGTCGTCGTCCTTTGGCGTGTCTCCGCCTCCCGGCACCTTCACGACTGGGCCTTGTTTCCCAGACTCGCGCCGAGCTCCCGCCGCCGCCGCTGCCGCTGCCGCCGCTGCCTCGCCGCCCGCGTGCGTGCGAGCGCGCGCGAGGGGGAGCCACTTGCCGCCGCTCCCTGACTCGGGCCGGCTGGTGGTTGGGGCCCTGCCTTCTTCGCTGGAACGATTCTTCGGCGAATGAAAGCGAAATGAAAGAATGAATGAAGGAATGAATGCATGGAATGAATGAAGGAATGAATGCATGGAATGAATGAAGGAATGAATGCATGGAAAAGTGAATGTCATGTCACACCAAGAAAGAACCAAAGCAAGGCAAAAGGCAAAGCAAGAACGAAGACCAGTCTTCAAGATATTACGGCCAGCCAGCCTGCAATCAACAATCAACACCAGCTCAGCTGTCCACACCAGCCGCTTCGCGACGGACGGCAGATATGCGCAAGATACGCAGCTCTCGATTCGCCGGCGCCTCGCTCCTCGCATCCTCGCGTCCTCGCGTGACCGTGACGAGGTAGAGAGAGATGTGATGTGGCCCGCTTGTTTGTCTAGGCCTACTTCAAGTTGATGTGCTTGTTTTCCTGAACGAGGCCTGGTAGAAGTACTAGTAAAAATCCGGGCAGGCAGACCTCGAACTCGACGGAGAGAATCTGATCAAAGCTTGGTACGTGCAGCGGCGCGGGGCGGAGACCGGCGCGGGGGAGCGGAGGAGGCGGCGACGACGACAACGGACGGTGGAACTGACGCGCGCTCGCGAGGCAGCAAGGGATCGCCGACAGCAGATTTCGCTCGGGTCGCGCAGAAGCAGACAGGAAAGGGCACAAGATAAGATACGGCAGATGAAGCTCTCTGTGGCACTGCTCGTGGTGGCAGGCCTGGCGGCCGGTTCCGAGGCGTCCGAGACATTTGTCTGGGTCCCCACGGAGGCGTGCGACTCGCCGGTCAAGCTGTGCTACGAGGGCCCCGAAGATGAGGTGCGCAGGGCGGCCCAGGTGGACCCGATGAACCCGTGCCGTAAATCGTCCGAGGTTATTCGCGGAAATTGCGTCGACAAGGGTTATGAGCGCCACCTCGGCAACGACCCGATCTTTGACAAGCTTGACCTTTACATCAAGTTTGGCAACGAGCTTGCCTTCAACGAGGTCGAAGCGCGGTCTACCGTTGTGGGTCACGCCCTCGACAGTCTCGAGTCTCTTGGCAGCTACAAGGGTGTTTGCTGGCGCACCCTCCACGAGCGCGTCAAGGGAATGCATGCTGCCCCCTGCGATGCGACCACTGAGGACGACCAGCTCGGCATTTGCTACCGCAAGTGCGCAACTGGAGGCGAGGGTGTTGGTCCCATTTGCCTCGGCGGATGCGGTGGCTCCCACCCGATCGCTGTTGGTGCGATCTGCTGCGACACGCAAGATTCTTGCAACAGAATGATCCAGGATCTCGGCGTCAAGCTCGCCTACGACATTGGCAAGGTGGCCATGGATCACGCGAGTACCGCTGCTCTTTTGGAGGATCTCCGCAAGCTGGCCATTGACGCCCGGGGACTCGTCCTTCCCGAGTGCAAAATGTAGATTCATGCACAGATCAGTCCACATGTGCCTCCCGATCCTCTCCACTTAGCCTTAAATCAATTCACTAGAACTTTCAAGAGGTTAAATAACGCATGATCACGTAGAGTAAGCTAACAAGCAATGGTCTTTTTAATTCTTTCCTTACTTTACAGCCAGCTCCAGGCCAATGCCGTAGGTTGAGGCGTTGAGCCTCGGTCGTAGGTCGAGGCGTTAAGCCTAGGCCTTGGCTGGAGTTTGTCATTAAACTTTACTGGCGTCTTCGACACCGGTCTCACTTCTCTCCGAGGCCTCGTGCTCGCTGCCTTCCTTCTCGTTGCGGCGCATTCGCCTCCGCTGCTGTTTTTGATGTGCATGCAAGCGTTGCTGCGCGCGTTCGATGTTGCGTTGGTCCGCAAGCTCCTGGCGATATTGCTCTTCGATTTCGGCCGTGAGCCGCTTTGAAACGGCCAAGGCGTCGGAAAATGTGCACGTCCCGTCAAAAGTTTGATCTTCAGCAGGCTGCTGCACGTATGCTCCGAGAAATTTGTGCATAAAGTTGAAGCTACGCTGCAGCTGAATCGCTGCCTGCGCGGCATCCCTTTCAATGCTCACCGCGCCCACAACACCTGCTGAAAGACTATCTGCAAGCTCGAAAGCTGTCCCCTTTGCACATCGCAGATCGTAGCTAATACCGTGACGACGACATGCGTTGAAAAAGTGCGAATAGGTCATACTGGACAGATTGGGGTGGTGCAGGGGCAAGACGGCTGCAAAAGCCCGCGTCTGAAGTTCCTTTTGAACGCAACGGGTACTTCCCTCACGCGGCGTCCCTTGGCTTTCTTGATTGCTGCCAAGGCCACCGCTCTCAAGCGACGAAGAGGGTAGAGCACCCGACTCAGAAATGACAGATATCTTGTACTCGCCAGAGTTGTCCTCGATGTGGCCACCCAAAAGAAAGTCAAAGAATCGAAAGGTACTGAGAGCCTGCGTCATGCGCAGGTCCAAACCCAGTGCCCAGAGTCGCAGCGATTGCACATTAGGATCCATTAGCGCTGCAAAGTCCACCGAAACGTGACCGATGACCCCCCGTGCGAAAAGAACCTTGGCGACAGCATATGCAGCACTGCGCAGGGCAACGTGCGGGACTGCCGTTTGCGGAAAGACGAAGCCCACCGTCCGAAAAGGCCACTGTCGAGAAGAAATCTTGTCTTGCGTGCACAGCAATCGCGTGAAGCCGTCAGGATCGATCGCAAGACACACAGACACGCTGCTCAAGAGTGAGTCCGGCAATGCCTCCACCACGCCTCCGACCTTGGTAAATGCCACAATAAAGTCTGCCCACGTAGGGTAGACAGAGGGGCACTGCAAATCGATGCGATGGCGAACCTCTTTGCGAAACCCTTCTTCCAACTTTTGACGTGCGCGCTCTTGCACATCGCTGCGACTCCAATAAGCCTTGCCGAGGTGGCTTTTCGCGGTCTGCCTGGCGCGGTCCACGCGTGCCATTTGTACAAAACGAAACTTGGACATGTCGAGCACTGCAATGCCGCGACCTGCGAATTCGTCGTCGATTTTGAGAACCCATCGATCGACGTCGAGATTGGCTGCTACCAATTTAGCTAGCATACGATACAACTCGTCCTCCTCGAAGATGTCATAAGCTCCAATGGGAACATTGACCTCAGCCTCGGCGAAAATCTCCTTGGCGCCGGACTTGGTACTGTACAATGCGACAATGTCCGGCTCCGGGGCAAACAAGGGCACGCGCAGAGCCAGAGCGAGCATGCGATCCTCTTCACCGGCCTGGCTTGGCATAACGAATGCGGCTTTTCCGCACACCAGGCCACGGATTCTCTCGAGAGCCTTTGGCGAGTAACAGAGAGTCGTCGCCAGAGAGGCGTGCTCCGGAAATCGATGTGCATTCTCCGGGACAACAATGTGAAGACGCCCTGCAGCGTTGACGATGCCTCGAAGCTGCAAGAGTTTTTCGTAGTAAGTTCGTACCTCGTGGACGAGAGCCATGGGTGCAACATAAACGACCTCAACGTCGCGGTGCGCCAAGTCGCACAGGCGGCTCAACTGCATGTTCTGCAGAATCCCGAACCTGTCAATCGGAAGCCGTAAGTGTTCCCCAAATGAGAGCGAAGGCACGTGCACACTCACTCGTTTTCCTGCAGAGGTGGATTTCCACTCGTCCTTGAATTTGCGCTGCAGTGCCTGGAAGGCTGCGTTTTCCTCGGCGCGCTTGCGCACGAGCTGACGAGCAAGTCTTGCCTGTAGAGCGCTCACACGCACTGCATCTGTGATCACTCGAGCAGCACGATGCTCCTGTCGAAGAGCATGATAGTCTTGGCGTTGACGCCCCCCGCGGAATCGAGCTTGAATAGCCGCAGCCGCAAGATCCTCGGAATCTTCACTTCCTGTAGTAAACGCGCGTCCCGGAAGCTGCACTGTGCTTCTCACCTGGTCCTCGTTGCATACACATCGAAGAATGTCACTTTCCGAGTGCCGCGATAATTGATCTCGAGCGAGCTCGGCAACCTTTCCACCATCCATGTAAGCCACCTCGACATCATATTTCACCATAACTGTCTCAACCTTGGTGATGAGACGGCTTATTGCGCCCCATTCAGCTTCAAAAGCGCGCTTGAACGCGATAAAACCCGAAGATCGAGTCAGCGTTACCCCCTTGTGTACCATGAAGACGTATAGTCCCTGAGCGCGCATCTTCGTCTCGTATTCATAGATGCGCAGGACGCTGTCGCCCAGTGATTCTTCCTTTGGTGTTGTTTCGGCAGCCTTAATCGCCCGCGGGCTTGATGAAGAGCCCGCGGCGGTGACAGAGTCCTTGAGGGCCTCTTCCCCAAGATTGACTGCTGCTGCCACGCGCGGGTCGCGACGATTGCGTCCCGAAGACTTCCCTTTGGATGTAGTTGTTGTTTGCATGGACGATGAACTCAGATCAAGCTTGACGTTGGCATGAAGACGCTCTGTCTCGCATGCCATGGAGACCTTTGCTCTAGCTTCCATGTGCTGCTGCGACCATGGATGAAGCTGCGCGCTATCATTTTGGATTGCGCCCTGGAATTTACCTGGAACACCGTCCGCTTGTTTTGCTTTGGTGTTTTCTTCAATGATCTTCTTGCGTCGCACGAGACTTGATCCGATGGCTTTTTGATGAACCTCTACACTGCCTTTTCCCCCTCGTTGACGACCGCGCTGCCCTTGGCCAGCGGCAAGTGAGTCTCCTGGTGGAGCTAGTTGCTGCTGCTGCTGCTGTTGCTTGCGAAAGTCACTGAGTAATTGAGAGACCTGGTCAGGCTTTGTACTTCTTTGCGATTTGTTGATGTTCGTTTGCCCTGGAGATGGACTCGCGTCGGCGCTCTGCGCTCTTGGAGATTTTCGAACTCGTCCTTGCCGAAACCCAGATCCCGACACGCTTGAGCCAGTTTGCTTTGGTAGAGCTGGAACATGCGCAAGTTTCGAATCGAGTGTGCTTGAGAGAAGAAGATCTGCCTTTTGGCGAAGCTCGTGCTCGGCCTTTCGAATAATTTCGTCCAGCTCGTCAGACGCATGTTGCCCATCACCTTGCGCTTGCGCCAAAGATCTGCGCAGGTTGTCTCGAAGGCTGCCAAACTCGGCCTCCACGTCAAGAAGTATACGCCCGACATCATGAACATGGCGCACCTGCATCGCCTGGTCGATTTCGTTGCGCGTTGGACGACCGGCTGCTGCCATCCTCCTTTGAGTGCGCTGAGCGGCGTCTCTTATAGCCACCGTCGCGCACTTCAACACACGGCCAGTTGCGCGTTCCGCACGTGAGCTCAGCTTGAAGCTTGCAGCAACCACGCACTAGGTCCAGCGAGCCGACCAAGCGAGAGAGAAGAGGAGACGAATCCTGATCAATGCTTGTGCCGAGAAGAACGTTTAGTGCATCGACTCGGACTCCTTCAAGCCGTCGCTCACGATAATAAAAATACTCCGAATGCCGCTCGTCAGCGTGTTGCTGTGTCTCGGAAGCTCGTGCAACCGCTGGACCGCGAGTACTCTTTAGCCTGTGTCGAGACCAACGTCGAAGAAAGGCCGCGACGAAAGCAGAGGGCAGAACTTCAAGACTTCGACTCTACGCGCGGACTTGGTTCTCTTGACAGCAGGTACACAAACATACATACACAAAGTCGCCTTCGTGTTGTTAACAAATTCAAGCAGAATATCAGAGGGGGAGGCTACAATCCTTTAAAACAATTCAGTCAGTCTCCTCCCGCTTATTCATTGGCTGGCACAGTCTTGTTAGCCAGATTCAGACTCGGGTGAGACTGGGAGACTCGGATCCCGGACGCATCGTCCGTAACGGACATTATTGGGAATCGAGGGAACGCTTCTGACCGGCAAACCGTCGAGCCCAGAAGACCGAGCAGGCAAAGCAACTCGTGCGGACGCGCAGGGGCGCGCGTGCGCAGCGGGCGGGCAGGCCGCGATGAAGTCGGCAGGGGGAGCTGATGGAACGCGGCCAGCGTCCGCGGCGGTCTTGGTCCACTGGCTGAACAGCAGTGTTGGGGAGGCCCTGCCGGAGGCACTTCTCGTGGACCAGGTGGAAGACCTTGACGACGGTGTCTTGCTGTGCAAGCTCGCGTGCCTCGCAAAGCCCGGTGTTAGCATTCAGATCATTCAAGATGTTTTCAACGAACAGGAAGCCATAAAAAATCTTAGCACCGCGATGCGAGTGGGAGCCTCTTTGGACTCAAAGATTGCCCGTGCCTGCGGAGGCTGCAGAAACCCCGAACAAATCGCACTCACCGCTTTTGGCGGTGACACGCGAAAACTAGTGATTGCACTCCTGCGCGTCTTTCGGGATCATCTCCACCAGCCCAAAAGGAGGCGGAGCTCGATGGGCCAAGGCTCAAAATCAAAGATTACCGCGCGGTCCGTTGCGCAGTCCAAAACAGGAGCAAGGCAGAAAACGCACGATAGCAGTCGAAAGTTTGCTCGGTCTAGACCATCTTCTCTTCCAATGCGCTCGCCTGATATGAGTGCCAAGATTTTACGTGAGCGGCCACAATGGAATGGATCTGTAGCCCTATCTCCATCCGCCTCGGCCAAGGATGCCAAGCTTCAACCAAAAGTTCACAACGACCCAAGTACCGAGGTCTCATCAGTTCGTTTGGTCGCTAATGGAGAGCTAGTGAGTACTCGTAGTAAAAGCTCCAAAACGAGCGCGTGCGCAGCTGACGGTCTTAGTCCCGTAAATGCTGGTCTGGTGCTGTCCGCACTTCGTCGACTGCGTCAGAGTACGTCGGGAGTCACCGCAAGTTACCTCGCATCATTTGATTGGCTGCTGCATGCAGACCACTTGCCACGAATTCTCCGCCGACTTGAGCAGGTCGGCGTGCCTATTTATGCACCAGCGTCGAGCCCGCCCACGGTATCCGCAATTGACTACGTTGCAGCTGTCTTGAGTGATGGGATTCTCCTTTCAGAGCTAGCACGAATGAGTGAACCGCGTCTCGGCGTAACCGCGGCTGGAGGAAGGCGGAAGCAGCCTGTTATTGAAAAACTCTTTGTAAGACCCGACGGCGCCACGGAGAAACTTCTCTTTTACAGAGGCGTGAGTCTCGATCCCCGAACGACAGCTGCCCGCATGAAAAATGTTACAGTCGCACTTGAAAGTTTTCGTGACCGTGCACGAATGAATCATCGACATCTGTATGCAGCAGACGGGATTGTGAAAAAACAACCCCCGGCTATCGTCTGGGAACTTATTGAGGATTTGCGTCAGAGTCTACCTCTCGTGGTCGCACGACACAGCCCAGCAAAACAAAACGTCAATCCACGGAACACTGCTAAGGCGTCCGTGTCCGTGCCCGACCAAAACCTGCAGCAGAGTCGTCCTCGGTCCGCGTCCTTGGATGTAGGCAGCGTGGACATTGCAGCAGATCACGATCGTCGTGTACGCACCTTTGCATTTCAAACCAGCGGGCAAGCGAATGGTGATGCTTCGAGCTGCGCCGAGCCGCAGGGTTCATTGCGGAAGCAGCGTCTCTCGCACACATCTCAGACAATGAGACAGCTGCCAGCTTGGTCTCCTCCGCCTCCACCTCAATTGCAAATGCCATCAAGCCCAGTTCATGCAGCGCCTCCGGGCACGCTGGGCTCTGAGGAAATTGCAGCGCTTGCCTCATGGCTTCGCGATCTCGGCCTCCACGTTCCCGACGATACGCACGATTGCCCTTTACTCGAAGACGTGCGCTTCAATGGCAAGCTGCTTTTGACCCTATTCTCTACGCTCAGCGAGGATGCAAAGGCTGCCTATTCCCAGTCTGGGTCCCTCCGTCGTCTACAAGGGGCAAAAGTGACTTCTGTTCAGCAGGCAGTGGCCTTGGTTCGAGAAGCGCTTGGCGAGATGCGGACTGCTGTGGCCAAGACGCAGCCACGACCAACCTCGTCTCGCGCAGCACTCATGCAGGCTCTTAAAGCGGATCCTACGGAAATAGCGCGTGGTCGCGAGCAAGCCTTTTGGCAACTTATCAATGCAGTGCATAAGGCATTCTCCAAGATCAAGTGCTCGGCCGATGTGGAACGCAGACGCGCGAAAGTTGCGCTCCTTGAAACGCGAGACCACGGAGAAGAGGACGTACATATAGAAACACGCACAGAACGTCTCGATCGCACTTACAAACAAACACGTGACATTGTCCCCAGCATTACAACGACAAAGAACGATCCTCCAAATTCAAAGGTATCCCTGCGTGATGAGTCACGCTTGGCGGAAGGGAGCCTTCTTCCGTACACCTTGGCGCAGCTGGGTCAGCTCGAGGCCTCGTTACTAGGGTGGCTTCGTCGCCGCGGCATCTTGGAAGAAATTTGTGGGTCAGATGGGTCTTTCAATTCAATTCTGGGGCCACCACTTTTGCGCAGAGCCTGGGTGGATGGTTCACTTCTTTTGCGAATTATTGCAAAAATTTGCAGCGATAAACCTCTACGAGGGCTTGTACTTCCCGCTCACACACCCCAGGTCGAAAAGGCAAACCTGGAAAAGGTGCTCGAGTATCTCCGGCGACACTCGTCAATGGGGCGAAGATTCCTCTTCTCTAAAGATGCATTGTGGGAATGCGACCGCATGGTTGTCCTCGGGCTCCTCGAAGACTTGCACCGACTCGACGCAGGACTGTTGCCGAGACCATCTCGTGTCGTTCCTGGTGAGAGTCCCTTTCTTGGCACCAAGCCGCCGCGCTCGAGAAGAGAACAACTTTCCAAGCAAGGGCCAGAGCAAGAGCTCACCAATGTCGCCCCTGAACTGACGGCGACACCAACGACGTTGGAATCTCGCGGCCGACGACATCCAGATGCTGACATCTGGCCATCCCCCTTCTCCAGCGATGACGTCCTCCTGTACTCGCGTCGGCGGCTCGGGTCATCTACAAGCTGTGTGTCCATCGCCCCCGAAGAGGATTGCGCATCACCGTGGAAGCCTCAGGTGGCAACGCCGCGCAGCGACATTGTACCGCGACCACGAACTTCGAGTGACTTCAAGAGGAAAAGTGAACATGACGCAAAACCGTGCGCGCCATGGGCCTCGAAAGTCATCCCGCAAGAACCTACGCACGCCTTCTCTGAGCTTTCAACGAGACAGATTGATTCTCTTATTGACTGGGTGAAGCGCACAAGTCCTAAACCTGTACGAGGTCTCGACCAACTTCACCAAGGAGAGGCACGAATTCTTGCTCTGAGTGATGGGACCGTGCTCGCAGGCATGGTTGAGAAGCTGGAACGCATCCGAGGGGGTCTTGGCGGCATCCAGCACAAGCCAAAAACTGTTGCAGCGATGCTTGGTAATTTGCGACTTGCGCTGGGCAGACTTCAAAAAAACAAGAGAATGAAGCCTGACCTCTTGTGGTCTGAGAGAGAACTTGCAGCGGGCAACACTCGAACATGGCTTGCCCTTCTCGCGGACATGCATCGCGCTTATGTGTGACGGGGCTTTCTCCGTCAAGAAATGATGAAGATCGAATGGCCAAAAATAATAATAATAAGGTAAACCTTTTCGCCAAGTATTAGTTTCTGGAATGGGATATTGCCCCGAGTTGGTGCGCTCGCGCTCAGCTGGAAATGATAAGACTTGCGATTCTTCATTCACCATGAAAGAGCTTGACGAGTCTCGTGGCCTCAGCATCATCCTTGCCAAGAACATTTCGGAGGATCTCCTCTGTATGCTCGCCGTAGTGGGGCGGAGCTGAAAATGTGCGGCCCGTCGCGTCGAGGCCCTCGTTGCCAGCACCCTTCCAAACAGCCTGGCGAAGCCCGACGGGTTGGTTGCCCCCAAACTGCTGCAAGTGGTCCTTCTTGGCAAGCTCGTTCTCCGTTGCTGGCCTCGTCACAACAACCTCTCGCGCCTCGGGCGCATCAAAGGCGGCTGCCATGTCGTTGACGCCGCCACAGGGTACCTTGCGATCAAGCAGCGCGTCAAGAAGCTCCCTACGATTCCACTTGCTCATCTCTTCGCGCAAAAGCGCATTGAGTTCAACTCGATTTGCGCAGCGTTGCGGGTTCGTTGCAAAGCGCTCATCATCAGCCCACGCTGCTTGGCCCAGAACCTCGCAAAGAGCGCGGAACTGCGAATTGGTACCAACACCAAGCGTGAGCAGCTCCTCCTCGTTTCGCGTTGGGTATAAAGTACCGTATGGCGCAATAGAAGGGTGATCGCTACCTATGCGTTGCGGGACAACGCCTTCTTTGAGGTAGTTCATGGCTTGGTTGGAGAGGCCTGACACTGCCGATGACATGAGCGAAACGTTGACAGCACCGCCTTTGCCGGTCCGCTCACGCCGCCAGAGCTGCAAGAGGATGGCTTGTTTGAGCTGATGTGCCGTCATCACATCGATCAAGGCCACTGGCATTTTTACGGGCTCACTCTCTGGCGTGCCATTCATGTATTGGAATCCAGATTCTGCCTGAATGACGGCATCATATCCGGCACGGGGATTGTCAAGTCCGTAGCCTGTAATCTGAGCGTAGATAAGTCGGTCATTCAGAGCGCAGAGCGTCTCAGGATCGACCCCAAGCTTCTCCGCATCGCCTGGTTTGAAGCTTGCGAGAAAGCAGTCCGCGGATTGCGCGAGCTCACGCAAAACCCTGCGACCGTCTTCGTTGCCAAGGTCGACCACGATACTCTTTTTTCCAAGATTGCACGTGGAAAAGTACGCCGTCACATCCTCCTCGAGAGCTTCTCGTCCAAGTCTCCAGGTGCGTGTCACGTCTCCCTTTGTCCGTGGAGACTCTACTTTGATGACTTCTGCGCCAAGTTCGGCAAGAAATTGACCAACGCTAGGGCCTGCAAGTACGTTTGCAACCTGAAAGAAAGTTGGGGGAAAGGGGGGCGGAACCCTCGCGTAGTGAGTCTCTGCACCTCATCTTCTTCAAATTACATTCCATGCACTTCGCAGGTCCTAAAGAAGAGAAGGATGGATAATGCGTGCAAAAGATCGAAACTTACCTCCACTACACGCATGCCCTCCATCATGAGCGGCTCATGCTGCTGCGTGCCAAAGTGTCGGCTCTGCTGCTGCTGTTGTTGATGATGCTGCTGCTGCAGCGGGCTTTGACGAGAGGGCGTCAGGACAGCCGCGCCTGTGCTGATGCTCTCGAGGTGGCCCGACATCACATAGGCTGTCACAGCCTGCAGCCGCGCCTTAGGTGCGGAACTCCGCGTATAGCGCATAGTAGTCCCGAACATCCTCCTCTGCTCTGTTTCCCGAGCGGTCTAGCCCCGAACGACTCGCGCGTGCGGACGTCGTCGATGGCGATCGCGATCGTGGTCTGCTTTCTGCTTTTATACTTGACCCCTCCCTACCTTACCGCAGTCTCAGTGTCTGCGCAACCCATTTCAAAGTCCGATCGCGTTGATGCGAGTCCGAACCACGTAAGCACATCGGAGCGACCCACCCCGTCGTCTCCAGCGCAGACGAACAAGGGGAAGATCGAGAGCAAGACCAAGACAAAGAACAATAAAAGACAGGTGATAACAAACAACGAATCATGCTCGAAAGAGAGTGTCGCTGCGTGCGTGGCCAGTTAAAAAAAGGCACACGTGCTTTAGCAGGCGAACCTCCGTAGGTAGGGCGGCGGCGCGGACCCGTTGAACGGATACTACACTTTGGCATTGTACGCCTGCAAGTGGAAAAAATAAAATAAGGCCAAGGTTCGCATCGCAGGCTGCGGCACGTGCAGACGCAGAACGAAGAAAGATGGCGATGCGAGCGCGGAGCTTGCGGTCATGGGCGCAGGACTACAGCATCGAGGTCCTGCCGAGCCCGCAGGCGCGAGACAAGGAGAGCGCGCAAAGGCGCGAGAGTAAGTTTAATTTGCGCCGGTCGTCTTCTTCGCGAGGCAGCAGCATCAGCAGCAGCAAAGGAGGTGCCGCGGGCGCAAGGGCCGAGTCCAAGGAAGAGAGCGTGGTGGCGCGATTTGGCGTCGGTGATGCTGTCGAGACGCGGCAGGGTCTCACGCGATGGCAGCCTGCCAAAATTCAACGAGTGAACGCAGATGGGAAAGTCTACGACATACGTCTTGACTCCGGCGATGTCCAATTTGCTGTCGCAGCAGATATGCTTCGAAGACCTTGCTCCAGCCAAGACAAGACAGAGTTGCTCATCCAGGCGCTCAGCACGTGCGCGAGAAAACACTTTGCAGAGTTCACCGATGCAGAACAGCGCGCGATTCTCGCGCACCTGTCGCACCTCGGTGCGGCCGTATCTAAAGATCGGAAACCAAAGCTCAAGAAACCCCCTCCTCCGCCGCCCCCAGGCCCCCCACCAGCCGGCAATGTCAAGAAGGACCGCCCCCCCCCGCAAGGGCGACCCAAAGTTCTTGGTAAACCGCCTCCAGCCCGGAAATCGCAAATTGAGGCAAACGACAACCAACGAGAGGAGTCCGGTAAGCGTCAGAGCTTTATAGTTCGTAAAAGCGACGTTGACTCGGATGCATGGTCGCAACTCGAGATATGCCTCTCATCCTGTATAGCTGCTACAATACCAAATCTCCCGCTACATCTTGTCGATGGAGTAACCAGCAAGTCCTCTGTAAAGATTCTGCGCGACATATCGGTGCCAGCATCGTGGCAAATACTTGTCCCCAAGCAAACGTCTTCAAAATCTAATTTATTCCATCTCCGGGCTGGGCACACACAAGGTCCGATCATCGCACGGGGAGAGACTGATCGAAGCCGTGCTGAATGCAAATTTGATTTGCCAAGCGCTCACATCATATGCGCGGAGATCGACATTGACAAGCTCAGAGTTTTCTCACGAACAATGTCGCGAGCGGGGGTGCACGTAACATATTGCAGGCTTTTTGACGATTGTTGTCGTCAATCTATGCGACAAGGAGGTGTCGTTGTCATTGTATTATCGGCTCTCAGCGAATCAGATATGCATCTCTCGCAGCAAGTCGACTTCGCCCTGCGCGAATTCCCTGCAAAGGTTCACGTTTGGGTCGAGGAATCCGCGCCACCGTGCGCATTGACGACCAAACTGAAGGCGTCGCTGAGCGATGAGCGCTTTGAAAGCGTGAACGCGTCGGCGGGCCCCTTTGCCCGACCACTCGCATGTGACTCACTGCAAAGTCTGGATGACGACTTGCTTTTGCTTGTTTTACCAAGTGTACAAGTGCCAGCATCATTTCAGCATCGCGACATTGGTGCTCTTCTTCGACAAGGAGAGATTGCCCGTCGCAAGTGGCAGCAGGACCAGGAGCAGGAAGAAAACAAGGAAAAGCTTCCCTGTACAGTAGCGTTACTACAAAAGAAGGCACCCTTTGCGCCCTGTCGAGCAAGTTGGATTCGGCAGGTGGACCCGCGAGCTTTCGCCGAGACCGTGCTTCCAGCGCAGAGGCTCTTGCTCGATTTGCTGCAAAGTTTTGCCAGAGAAGACACCGCGCAAAAGTGGAGTCACAAGCGGACTCCACAGCGTTGTAGTTGGCCAGGGAGCCAACACTTGGCATGCGAGGAGGCAGTGCTTGTGAGTCAGGCGTGTCTATTTGACATTGCAGAGCCAACGCCCGTGGAAGATGCAGTGCACGAAGGAACGCAGCACGTCGCACTTGCGTGGATGACTAGCACATTGCAAGCGAGCGCCTCCATCCTCAAGCGCCCAGGCGATCTCTGAAGTGATGAGGCCATCGCAGCAGTATCCCTTCGACGTAGAGCTCTTTCTCCAAGGAAAGCTTGTGGGCGTCGTAGTAGCTGTTGTCTAACTAACCATACATAAATAAATCGTCCCGGATTGAAGAAAGTAAAGAAAAGCAGAAACAATGTGGAGGGAGTAGGTCACCCTTCTGCAAGCTTATTGTCCTCGTCTTCCACGACAGTGGTGGTCATGGAAGGGGTTGTGACGCAGGGACCGAGATAAGCTTGGAGTTTTTGGAGTGGTGCAGACTTGTCGACGAGGATCGCCTCAGCTTCGGCCGCGTCATCGAGGCGCTTTTCGGCCGCTACAGCGTAGAGGGTTGCCGACTCTTCTTGCGGCGGCTGGGGCACGATACGAAGTCTGCCTAAGAGTCTGCCGATCTTTGCTGCCTTCGCGAAGGCCGGCCCAAAGCCGCTGTCGAAGGCCTCCTCGACGGCCTTGGAAGCGGCCTCGCTGGCGTCCTCTGCCGCGCGAGACTCCGCCGCGATGCCCTCCTGGACACCGATCGCGCGAAGTCGCCGCTCCAGCGCGGCGAGGTCGCGCGTCTCTGCCTCCGCCATCCTCTTCCTCGCCCGCGCGCGCCCGGATCCTCTGCGCGCCCGGGTCCTCTGCGCGCCCGGGTCCTCTGCGCGCCCGGAACCTCTTTCCTTTCTGCGCGCCCGCGATCTCGATTTGGCTGGCCGCCCCGTCCCGTGCTTGTGCCCCTTTCGCGAGAATGTTCCACTTGCGCGGCTGCTATAACCCACTTGCGACCCGCGAGGCGAGCGCCGAGACAGCCCGATAGATGATAGATAGATAGAGATGAGGAGCAGGACAGAGCCCGTTGCAGGCGCGGCAGGGCTCGCGGCGGCGCCGAGCGGAGCGGGGCAGAGCAGAGCGGCCGGGGTGAGAGCGCAGGCGGAAAGCAGCCTGCTCGCGCGAGGTCTACGCAGCTTCGCTCGCCGCGCAGCACGCACGAAGGGAAGGAGCGAAAGCCATCCGCCCCACCCACCCACCCACCCCACCCCGCTTCTGACTTGACGTGACTTGACCGAGGGAGATGGCGAGCGAGACGGCCGAGGCGCGCGGCGCGCTCGCAGGCGCGACGATGGCAGGCGGAGGAGAGGTGCAGCGGGAGCAAGAGCAGGAGCCGAGCTCGATGGACGAGCGCGTGCTGTTCACGCCGTTGTGCGGGGCGCACAACGAGGACCCACTCGCCTACCTTTTGCAGATCGATGACACAAGGATCTTGCTGGACTGCGGGTGGAACGACAACTTTGATCCAGCCATGCTCGAACCGCTGCGCGCAGTCGTGCCTACCGTGAACCTAATTCTTGTGAGCTTTGCCGACCTCGAACACATGGGCGCTCTGCCCTATGTGCTCAAGGAGTTCAAAATGAATGAGTCGGCAGTGATTTACATGACGAGGGCCACCAAGCAGCTTGGCGTGCAGTTCCTTTATGACGCTTACATCTCACGCGCGCGCGAGAAGCCCTTTGACCTTTTCGACCTTGATGACGTCGACAGGATGGAGTCGCGCATCAAGGATATTGGTTATGAATTTCCCATCACCGTCCGCGGCAAGTCCGTGAGCCCAATTGAGATCGACGCCCTGGCTGCAGGGCGAATTCTGGGAGGTGCAATGTGGCGCATTCGCCGCGAGCCCGATGTTATACTCTACGCTGTGGACTTCAATCATGCGCGTGACAGCCATCTCGACGGCATGTTCTCCAAAATTGATCGACTCAAGCCAACGCTGATGATCACGGACGCCTATAACTTTCGGCGGTCTACTCGCGATGTGAACCGACGCCGCGATGACCTTTGGCGCAAGGTACTTGCGGTTCTTCGACGCAACCGTAATGTGCTCATGCCCGTAGACAGCGGCGGTCGTTTGCTTGAGCTTCTCTACGTCTTGGATTCGTACTTTACCAAGAACAAACTCACGTACCCAATTGTGCTGGTCACTTCGGTGCCCTCGGTGCTTGGTTATGCTCGCACAAATATTGAGTATATGCACAAAGATATCGGTGCCGAGTTTGAGAAAACACGGCGCAATCCCTTTGAGCTGAGCCACGTACAGGTTGTGGCGAGCGTGGAGCAGGTTCACAGCATTCGCGATCCCAAGGTTGTCCTCGCGTCTTCGAGCTCTCTGGAAAGTGGCGCGGCGCGGGAGCTCCTTGCCCGGTACGGCTCGACCGAGGGCCACATGGTGCTTTTGACGGATCGCTCGATGGTACCCGGGTCCCTGGCGCGTCAATTCGTGGATCACCTTCAGTCTCAGCGCACTGACCACTTGCAGGTCGCGAACATGCGACTCGAACTGAAAACGTCGCGATGGGAATACAAGACGGGCCAGGAGCTCGTGCGCTGGCGCATGGAACAGCGCGAGAGGGTTCAGGCGGAGATGCGGCGCAAACATCGCGAGGAGGAGGCCAAGGCTTTGCGCGACGACATGGCCATGGATGGCATGGAGGAGGATTTGGACATTGACCGCATGATTGAGGTCGAAGGCGGAAGGACCGGAGGTCCGGCCGACGATGATGTCCCGGCGGGCACGGACTATCCAGGTGCTCGTGGTACAGGGCTGGTCAATGGCGATGGGGCAGGGCCTAACGCGGGTTCCGGCACCCTTGCGCGACAGCAGTCGCTGCAGATGGCAGGCGATGATGCGGCGAGAACAGGTGGCGGACTTTTTGCTGTCTTTGCCAGCAGTTCTACGGATGCAAGTCGCAGTATGTTTAGCGCATACGAGCCAGAGAGAACGAAGCGCTGGGACGAATATGGTGAGGTCATTCGCGACGAGGACTACATGATTGGTGGCGGTGGCGCGGGTGGACTCGAGGGCGGGGGCGCTGAAGGCAAGGACGGCGTGGACGGTTCTGGACTAGATGAGGACGACGATGACCTCGAGGATGACTTTGAGGACGAGGCCGAGGACGTCGCGGGCGAGACATCAGGCGCCGCGACAGGTGAGGATGGTGGACCGGAAGGCGCTCTCGTGCCCACAGGCGAGGACGGCGCAGCAGAGCCTGTTCGGAAGCGGCGCAAACGGCGACGGGAGATGGGTAATACTCTCATGGACGCTATACTTCCGCGCGAACGACGACAAAACCTGCCGCGCACATGTGTGACCGAAGACGTCCCCTTGTATTTGCGGTGCTCTTTGGCGTACGTCGACATGGAGGGTCGCGCCAGTGGCTTGGATATCATGCATGTCATTGGCCTTCTGAAACCGACGGGGCTTCGCAAGGTCGTTATTGTGCATGGTACAGAGGAAGACACCAAGGCGATGGTGCAACGATGCTTGGATAGCGCCATTCAGACTGCAGTGGGCCCAGTCGTGAGTGAGACTGTCGACGTTTCGTCGGATGTGGGCATGTGGCGCGTTGAGTTGGACCGCGGGCTCTTCGACCCAACGTACCCGTTGTTCAGCGCCCCGCGCGCGTTGACCATTGGCGACTCCAAGCGGGCACGTCGAAATCGCGCGACGACCAGCGCCGGTCCTACACGTATTGGGATTCGTTATGTCGAGGGCGTCGTGGAGCCTCTGGACGAAACTTCGGGCGTGGACGGCGGAGCTGGGGCCTCTGCGGTAGCTGCGCTCCATGCTGGTCGAGGCCGGATGCCAGTGATTCGTCCTCTTGCGGAGCCCAAGGCACGCTATGAGGAGCCGCAGTTCATTTTCACTTCGGTCTCCAAGTATGAGGTCTTCAAAAAACTACAGCAATTTGAGGACGAACTACAGCCTCGAATGGTGGACAACTATATTGTTTGCAAAGATGCCGTCACGGTGCTGCTGGAGAATGGTGGGCAGCAGGTGCTCGTGGAAGGCCCTGTGTCTGCCACGTACTTTAGGGTACGCGATGTTGTGTACGGTTCTTACATTCAAGTCTAGACAATCAGTGCACGGTCGTCGGAGTTTTGCGTTGCGTATCGGCCGCTCTTTCCAACAAAACTTAACAATAATAGGCCTACCCATCAAAGAACAGAATTTTCACAAATTAGGCCTACTTTACATTCAGAAAAAGAAATTATTCCCTATTCAAAGGGGAGCGGCACACCCTCTCTTCTTTCTTTTGCGATTTTCAAGGAAATAGTTCGCCCGCCCGCTATTTACCAGTCCAAAGACGCGGCGCACCAGGTTTGCTCAGCGACACAGAGGCAGCTGTCAAACCAGCCTGCGAGCATTGAAATGCACCGTGATATCTTGTTGCAAGACGCAAATCGCGCAAGTCAAAAGCAACATCATCGCCAAGAATCTGAAAGGCATGAACTTGCGCGGTAAGGTGACCTGCGGGCTTTGCCTTGCGCCGATGACCAGCAGGAGCCACGCGCAACTTGCCAGTGCGGCGTCGCCTTCGTTTCCGCGGTTTAACGCCCTCGGCTGCGCTGGTCTCGCGGTCCTGAGCCAGAGCGTCTTCGTGTATCGCCTGCGAGGCGGCTGCCTGCGCAGAGGCCTCGAACTGCGCCTCGCAGAGCGCGCGCGCTTCGGCAGAGAGGTTCTCTTGCTCCGTCAGCTCTGCAAGGGCCTGTCTGAGCGCAGCGCCCGCCACATTCCAGGCAAAGGGTCCGGCTTCTTCCGCTGAGACCGAGGTCTGCGGCTGCTGTTGCTGTTGCTGCATCTTTTGCACGTGACGTGACGTGACGTTCTTGCATCCAATCAAAAACACCCACACGTTTGCGAGCGAGAGATTCGCGTCCGCGGCCGCTGCGCATGTTTGTCTAACTCGCCCGCCGTCTTCGTCCATCGATCATCAAGCTTGACCCTGAGAGAGCCACTCGCGCACACGCGGCCCTATCTATAACGGTAACCGTCGCTTCACCAACGTTATGGCTTCGTGCGGTTTCGCTCAGATCGAATCTAGTTGCACTTCCAACCACCCACGGCAGCGGTGCAGCAAAGGTCGGTGGTGTGGCCTGGGCCAGTCTCGGGTTGACGCAGCGCACGAGCACCACCCGCTTCGCTTCGGCGGCGCCCGCCACGACCGTCTCGCTTTCAGCCAAGGCACTGCAGCCTGGCTCGTGCATTCGGGCCAGGTTTGTTTGCGCTGCTTTTCGCTCGAGTTATTTTTTCCCAAAGGCAGGTCGTCGGTTTCGGTCGCTGTCAGCGACAGCCAGCTGCAGTGTTGCGGCTACGATTAGACCTTCCATGCAGAGAATCTTGCACAGTGCAGTGCAGCTGCCTACAAAGCCCTCGCCATGCACGCAGCTAGCTGCAGCTGCAGGCATTCCTTCTCGCGCCCAAGCCGGCAAGCCAGCCAGCCAGCCAGCCATTCTTTCTGCGGATTCGTCTGCGGATTAGAGCAGGAGGCAGCGGCTTGCTTGCTGGCCCCCCTTTTCACAACGATGGAGAGCAGCGCTGATAATTTTGCCGCCGAGAAGGTGCGCGCGATGGTGGGGTGATGCTGCCGCGCACCTCGGCCGCCCGCTCCGCACGGGACCCCGCACGCCGCGTCCGTCCGTGCGTCCGCGCCCGCCGACGAATTCCGCGTTTCCAGGCAGGCGAGCAGCTGCAGCCGGCGGGCAGGCAGGGCGTGCACCAGCCTCGAGTCTCGACCTGGACCAGGGACACGAGACGAGACGGACGAGAGCGAGCTCACACCGCAGAAAGAAGCCGCCGCCGCCGCCAAGATGGTCGGCCCCGGGCGCGGCCCTGCGCTGCGCTGCGCATTCGCTGCTGCCTTGCTGGCTCGCTCGCTTCGCCGAGGTTGGTCCCGTCTTCGAGCTGCAGGTAGAGCGTCTGTTGCATGTTTGTGTTGCCGTGCGTATGTTTGTGTTGCCGTGCGCGCGTGCGTGCGTGTGTGAGAGCAGTCGGCGAGGCGAGGCGAGGGATGCCGGCCGCTGCGTGGGGGCGGCGCGGGCAAGTGGAGAATGGGGGCGCGCAAGTGGACAAACAGCCAGGCGGAAAGGCAAACAAACAGGCAGAGAGAGGCAGCCGGGCTGAGCCGGGCTGAGTGGGGCGGCAAACAAACCAAGATTGCAGAGCCGCACGCACGCACGCAGAGCGGGGCAGGGCAGGGCAGGGCAGGGCAGAGGCGCGCACGCTCCGGATCAGAGCGCGCGGCGCGGAGGGCGGGCGGGAGCCAGGGGCGCGGGCAGGCGAGGCGAGGCGAGGCGAGGCGAGGTCGCGCGCACGCGGACAGGCACGATGAAGTTCGGGCAGTACCTGGAGGCGCAGCGCGTGGAGGGCTGGGAAGCGCACTACCTAGACTACCGCAAGCTCAAGTCCATGATCAAGGCGCTGGCAGAGGTGGAGTCTACCGGCATGGACGTGGACGTGGGCAAGTCCGGCTACGGCGAACGTGTGACCTCGCTGAGCACCGTCCCGAACCAGCAGGCGCACGGCAAGTTTGAGGGCAAGGACATCTCCGAAGCCGACTTCTTTACGGAGCTTGAGGCGGAGATGAAGAAGATCGACGACTTTACACACGGTGAGCTCCAGGGCATTAAGAAGAAGACCGACACGCTCGAGTCCCGCGTCGGCGTCGACTCAGACCTCTCCAAACTCAGCGATACTGACCGCAAGGAATGCCTCGAGCTGGCGCGTACCCTCGGCGACGACTTTTTGCGCATCGAGAAATTCGCTAACCTCAACTTCCTCGGCTTCCACAAGATCTTGAAAAAGCACGACAAGCAGCTACCCACGCCGTGCCGGAGGTTCTATCTGACCCGCCTTCACAACCAGCGGTGGGTCAAGCACGATTACAGTAAGGTCTTTGTCTTTCTGAGCCAAATCCACGCGCGTCTGCGCGGAGATCAGTCCGGCAAGAACGAGGGCACCACGGCGCAGAACTTTGTTCGCAGCACCACAAAGTATTGGGTTCGCACGGAGGACATCTCCAAGGTAAAGCATATTGTCCTGCAGCACCTTCCCGTCTTCCAGCACAACCTCGACGACCTCCAGGGTGACTCCCAATTCTGCTCGTCCGTCTATTTTGACAACACGCAACTCGAGCTCTACCACGGCCGTCTCGACAAAACACCCAACGCCATTGCCATTCGCTTCCGCTGGTACGCGACCCCGGAGCCCGACCTCGTTTTTGTGGAGCGCAAGACCCACCGCGACTCGTGGACCGGTGATGTCTCCGTGAAGGAGCGCTTCACCTTGCGCGAGCACGAGGTCATGCCCTTTTTGCGTGGCGAGTTCACCGTCGACGACAAGATGGCCCAGATGCGCGCCAAGAACTCTTCGGAGGCTGACATGGCGAATGTTCGCCGTCTCTTCACCGAAATCTACCAGCAGATCGACTCCAAGCAGCTGCGCCCCACGATGCGCACTGTCTACAACCGTGTTGCCTACCAGATTCC
Source organism: Schizochytrium sp. CCTCC M209059 (assembly GCA_000818945.1). Classification (NCBI taxonomy): domain Eukaryota; class Bigyra; order Thraustochytrida; family Thraustochytriidae; genus Schizochytrium; species Schizochytrium sp. CCTCC M209059. Next base: position 516,584 of record KN805379.1, on the reverse strand, counting down.
CTTTGACGCCACGGTCCGCATCTCGCTCGACACCAACCTTACCATGATCAGCGAAAACCCCAAGGTGGGCCCCGACTGTGCCACCGAGAAGCGTTGGTACCGCAACCCCAACCTCGTGCTCCCGCCGACCGAGTACACTGTCTTCCCGCACTCTGTTCTCGAGGTCAAGCTGTCCCTCAAGGAGGGCGAGGAGGCACCCGCCTGGGTCTCGGACCTCATCGAGTCCGGTCTCTGCACCCGCGTTGCCAAGTTCTCCAAGTTCGTGCATGGTGTTGCCACCCTTCTTTCTGAGGAGGTCCAAGCTGTGCCTTACTGGGTCGACGATGAGTCAATTCGCCCCTCCATGCTTCGTTCCCAGCCTGTGCAGAAGCGGCGCAGTCTGCTCGATGAGGGTCATGGCGGCTCCTCCTCGGCCAAGTACCCGTTCGCCTTTGGCCCGGCCGCACCCATTCAGCTGATGGAGCGCAAGGCATCAGTCATTGGCAAGTCGCAAAAGGGCTATGGAACGCTCAACCCATCAGAACACCATCCTCTTAGCGGTCGTGGCGAGCCCGACGATGATTTTGTCTTTGTCCCGCACCGCCCGGATGGCTTCATTTCATGGATCCTTAGCCCTTGCTTCGGCTCTTCGAACTCTGCGAACACGTCCAAGCCACGCAAGCTTCCCACCAAGGTTGAGCCCAAGGTGTTCTTTGCCAACGAGCGCACCCTCCTCAACTGGCTCTCTATGGCTATTACTATGGGCTCGATTAGCGCTGCTCTTCTTGGCTTTGGAGGTGGTTCCACCTCGGCCCCGCCAGGCACTGACACGAACTCGATTGGCCACGAAGGCTCTCGCATTATTGGCATGCTTCTCCTTCCTGTCGCAATCGTCTTCATCGCCTACGCGCTCGCCACCTATTACTGGCGCGGCAAGAATCTGCATTCTCGCCAGGGTGAGTTTCACGACGAAGTTGGCCCCTTCCTTCTCGGCATTGTGCTCATGATTTCCCTCTCGACCATCTTCTTCCTTTACCTCTTTGAGGGGGCTACGATTCGCGTCTAATTCTAGGTTTCTCCTTTTCTTTCTTCTCGATTCCTATCTGTCACGCCTGGGACCCACTGACATGACATCGCTCGAGACGAGTTTGTGTAAAGCGAAGGGCCGGGTCAAGCTCATCAAGGGTCGGGAGCGCGTGCATAGGGTGCGCTCTCAGCTTCAAGTCTATTCCCCCTCTCGGCTATCCCGCTCAATCGTTCCAATGTTATTAATGGACACACTGCGGCCAACCTTCTCTTTTCTCTTTCTCTCTCAAAGTACTCTGAGTTCAAAACATTGAGCCACATATCTTGGTTCGTGCTCGCCATAATTAGTAGCGTTTTCACCCTTTTTACTCCATCGCCTACTTTTTCTTCTTGCCGGATGGTGAGTGCTGAGGTCCATGGTTGCAATCTTTCAACCCACATTGTGTCTTGCCTTGCCTTGCCTTGCCTTGCCTTGCCTTGCATTGCCTTGCATTGCATTGCATTGAAGTAGGCCTATCCACGAGCCCAGTCTTGCAAATTAGTTGTCCGTTGGGTAGCGGAAAAAAATCTCCTTTCTCTTCTACTATACCCTCACAACTTGAACAGGCAGAAGCGGTAGCCCCTTGCCCGACCTTTACAAGAAGTAGCAGCCCCTTTCCTGCTCAAGCCCAAGCAAATCGGCCGGGCGACTCGGGGGCCCCGAGGCGGCCATGGCTGACGCCAAGGCAGATTCGTGCAAGGCGCAGCCAGCTGGGTCGGGTCTGTCTCCTCTGGCAACACGAGCCTCGTATCTGGTGCTGAAAAAGACGCACGTTATTCCCGTCGCTAAATGCGACGGCGGGGCGCCTTCAAACCAGTTCGAGGAGAAAGTCTCCGGCTTCTCAGGCTTGCCCGTGCTTGTAGACCGTGTCCGCACGCCACGCGAAGCGAACGCGAGCTCTTCCCCAAAGAAATGGAAGAAAAGACAGTCTGGGCACGAGCTACAAGGCGCCATCCGAAGAGACTTGCGACGTCTACGCGTGGCTCGTGCTCAAGCAGGATTTTTGCGAGACCGTAGATTCCAGCGACAAAAAAATCGCGCGGCCGTATGGCGCGATGCAAGCCGGAAGAAATGGCCCGCCGTACAATTTCTCCACGAACTTCGCAGTGCACCAGAGCATCGTTTTGCGCCTCCGCTCGATGTCGCTTTCTCCAAAGCCATGCCGTATTTTCAGGTCAACATGCGGGTTCTACGCAGTGCCTTTGTGGAAAACTTTGCCTTGGACAGAGAGCAACGTCAGCGGACCTTTGAGGCCATCGAATTGTGTTTTTCGGCCCTCGACGATGATGGGGACGCCCTAATCGACTGGCGCGAGCTCCTTTGCCACCTCGAGGTCCTCTACATGCCGCGGCGTCGCCTACGCGAGCGTTTCCGGGCCATGTTTCACACCCTCACCGACCACCGCCACTTGCTTTCGCTCGACCGACTTTGGTCTCTTCTGTGCACTTTTGCCTTGCCGCATCAACGCGAGCTCCTCGCCGGCACAAGCTGGCCAGTGATGGCCAGCTTTGTCAGATGCGAGGCGCCTGTTGTGGTCCTTGATGATGCCGACGCTTGTCGAATGCTCGATCTTTTGCGCATCCACCATCGCCGAGGCTGGGCGCATCGCAAAGAGGATGCCCTCGATGTACGCGTGTACGCTGATGCACTTGGTCCTCCCCAGGGAAACAATCGAGGTAATGTTCTCCCACGTACAGCAAAAGATCACGAGTCAGACCTGGCCATTAACACAAACCGCCTCGTGTCCAAGCCCAACGCTGCGGAAAGAGCTTGGATTGAAGCCGCTCTCGACGTTCAAGTTGATGAAGAGGCAGCCCTGCAGGCTGTGTTTGCAACCCCAAGAACCTTGAAGGCCTTGAGGGGCAGTAGTAGCAGCAGCATCGGCGGCGGCGGCGGCGGCGGCGAGAGTGGCGGCAGCAGTAGCAGCAACGTTAGCCGCGAACTCAGCGCAGAATCCTATACTCTTCGCGCTTTGCTTCAAAAATTGTCCTGGGATCGTCTTGCGCCCGAAACGCGGGTCCGAATTCGTGCTGAGCGTGTCGACGAAACGTATGCTGCCTTCGAACGCATCAATACAAAGCTTCGCTGGGCGGAGGCTCGAGACTTTTGGAAACGTGTTGTCTGCCCTCACGTGCTCCAGACGCGCTTCGAGAGATGGAGAGCTGTCGCCGTGCTCTCGATTCATAAAAAGCAGGGAGCGGCCTTTGCCATGTTCCGAAGGAAACGCATGGCGATGCAGCAACTTGGCATTCATGCCGAGCGCAGGAAATATCAAAGATGGCGAAAAGCAGTCGCAGACCGCTTCTCACGGCGCGTCCACTTGGGCGAGGCCATGCGGCTTTGGAAGGATGCACATTCGCGCGAGCTCCGTTTCCAAAAGCTTCAGATCGCCAAGGCAAAGCGGCTCTACAGCAGCTGGCAGCTCGAACGCATCTTCCATGTTTGGCATCGTGAGGCCCACACGCGGCGGCGCTTTCGACGAATCCGAGGAATCTGGCAGCGTCGACTCGTGGCAAGAGTCTTTGGAATCTGGAGTGGCAACGTCCGCACGCTCGCGGAAAAGAGGCAGTTCGAAGAGGATCGCTCGCGCGTACGGCAGCAAATCCTCGAGGATGAGTTTGCTGCAGTGGACCAAACAATCGCCGAGTTGCGTGCGCAGGAGGCTGCAGAAGAAAAGGAGCGGCAAGAAGAGCTTGAGCGCGAGCGTCTTGCTGCGATTGCAGAAGAGCAGCGCTGGGAGCGCGAGCGAGAGCGCGCCTTTGCCGGCTATGAGCGTAGAACAGTTCTCAAGCGCCAAGAGGATCGACGGGCATCCCACAAGATGTCAATTCTCCGTCGCGAGGAAAGAACCATTGAAAGAACCTTTGAGGCTGTCATGGAGAAGGCAATGGAGGACGCAAAGCGCGAAGCAGAAACCTTTGCACGGACGCACGCTGGCAAGGAGCAGCTCATGCGTGATGCAGAGACGATTCAGAACGACGCCGACCGCCTCGCGCGCACCAAGGGCGGCGCTGCGGGGGCTCCCGAGAACGAAGATGGCGCAGAGTGGAAGAAAATGTACGATCCAGTCTTTCAATCTTACTTCTTTTACAATCCAGAGACGGGAGAAAAAGTGACAGCCTCAGCTCTTTCCATTGACGAAGCCATGAGTATCGCACGCACAAATTATGTCTCGACAATGGTTCAGGCCGCCAAGGAAGAGGTCGAGCGTCTCAAGGACGCTGAAATCCACCAAAAGCGTCTCATCTGGGCGGGCCGTAAGGTGCAAGCCGCTTGGCGAGTACGAAAGGCGCGCATAGCTGTGCACGATATGATCCGTGCAGTCTACATCAAGCGCGTTGATCCGTACACTGGCACCATGTACTACTACAACACGCAGACGCGTAAGTCGGCATGGACGAAGCCACTCAATCTTGGGCCTAAAAAGGACCTGCGCCCACCAGAATGGGTCGTTCGCTGTGATGGGGACGGCCAATGGAGCTACCAGAACAATGTCACGCCCTGGACGAGCGGCGTTGAAAAGCCAGCAGGATATCTACCTTGTCTCACCTGTAGCCTGCAGCTCGCTACGATACGCTGCAACACATGCAAGCATCACTTTTGTCTCGACTGTTTTGAGGCAGCACATCCGCTGCCCGTATCGCACGTCATTTTCCGCAAGCCGTACGCCCAGCTGATCAAAGACCGTCCTGAGCAGTGCATTATGTGCAAGAAGGCGGTGGCGAGCAAATTTTGCATCGAGTGCGGACTTCTTGACTTTTATTGCAAGCGATGCTACACGATGTCCCACGCCAAGAACCCAAAGCGTCCACACCAGCTCAGCGCCAAACAAAAGCATGCGCCAGCGGTAGACTTCTAACCAACTTCTGAGAAGGAAGCAATTGAATAGAGTATGTAAAACATTGGCAGACCACGCTTTACTCTTGCGACACAAAACCGCAATCTTTCCTTTTTAGAGCAAGCCAACCAATCCATCATGGTTCGAGTCGAGAACGGACCCAATCTGGGATTTTGGTCTCTTGCTTGTGATGTTTTGTCTCGCAAATTTCATACCACACACTCTTTTGCGCTGAAAGCTGTATTAAGGTGCGTTGCGATGTTTTGTCACGTTTTTGCGAAGATCGAGCGCTAATTACATCCGAAAGGCAAAGCTGAGGTGTCGTAAAGAGCAGATCCTGGTGTTCTTCACGTGGTCGCGCGTCCGGTATTTGAACCTGTCGTGGCAAGTTTTTCTTCTCCTTTTCCACTACCTTTATCTTTCTCTCCTCATCCTCCTCCTCCGCCTCCTCCTTGCTTTCCGTTGCCTGCGACTTCCCTTCCTCGTGGTGCTCACGTTTGGCCACCACGACGCTTTGAGCTTGCTCGCGGATCTCCTCGAGGGCCCATGCTGCCCGCCTGTTCGCCTCGCGTTTGCGAGCCTTGTGCTGCTGTGCGACGAGGTCCAGAAGATGGATGCCCGTCTCCATTTCGCGCAAGCCACACTCCATTCTCTCAAACCCTCGAGTTCCTGGTCACGCGCAGCAGCGCCACGCGCAGCAGCGCCGCCGCCGTCTCTCCTAATTGTTTGCTGGTTGCTAAAGGTTGCTCTTGTTCGCTTGCCTGGCTGAGCCGTTACGTCTTTGAGAAACTCGGGCTTGAGCCAGACAGGCTATAACCGTCTCATCAGATGATCGTAAATCGTGTGAAGCAAGCGCCGTGTGATCTATTTATTGCGTACTCGTGCTCCACGAGATCTTTTCATCATCATAAGTGAGAAACCTCCTCTCCTCCATCTTGCTCATCATCTTGTTTCTCTCACAGTGTACGCGACGCGAGATGGCACCCCATAAATTTCAGGCAAGGCCTTGTGTGTAGAGAGGCCTACATTGAGGAAATGCGATGATGATAATAATGATGATGATGATGATGATGTTTGAAAGCTTAGAAAAGGAGAAAAAGTTGTTGGACAAGTTGTTACAGTTCGGCGTCGGCATCCTCGTCATCATCGTCAATGACGAATTGCTGCTTGGGTCGCGACGATCCCCTTCCGCCGGGAGAAAGACCATTCTGGTAGCTCTGCCCAAGACTACCAGCACCAATTGGAGACTGCACCGCTTCGTAGTCCGGGGCCTGATGCTGGTGTCCACGCGAAGATACGCCTCGCAAGAGATCTTGTTTCCAAAAGATGACAAGACCTGTGAGAGCAAGGTGAACGAGGAAAAGCAAGGTTGTGATGACCGAGACAAAACGTTCCGATGCAGAACCGTCAATGATGCAAATGTTTCCATACGACATTTGCAGACCATTCGCAAAGTCGCCCCAGAGCGCTGCCGTTTGCAATAGCAGCACATTCATCATTACGTTGACTCCCCCGAGAAAGTCTGCATGTCGAATGGCTTGACGATTCACAAGATTTAACACGTACAACGTGTAAGCCTCGTGAATCATGGCCGTAAAGACGGCCTGGAACGAGGCGCCTGATCCCCACCTCGAGTCCAAAAATAGCGTGCCGATGAAGAACCCAAGCCCCAGCACCGCGTTGAAGAGCAGGATCACCTGAGCGTTTTATCCCGAGATGACATGAATTGCGTGCGTGCGTGCGAGCGTGCGAGCGTGGGTGCAATAGCAAGACGACCGCCAATCACCAATCAGTCAGTCGAGTTCATCAGCTCGTGCGTGCGCCAGGCAGCCAGCCAGGCAGCCTGCCTGCCAGCCAGCCAGCCAACCGCCACGGGCGCCTCTGCGTCCCGCCCCGCCCGTCCGCGAGCGCTCGCTCGTGCATGCATGTCCAGCACGTACCTTGAGTGTCAGCCACTTGTCGCTCTCCGACACAGACGCCAGCGCGTCGGCTGCCTCGCGCAGCGAAGTGGGCGCCGACGCCATGCTGGCCATCCTCTACGCTCCCGCTCGCGAGCTACCGGTCTCTCGCCAAGTCAACTTGAGCGATCACGATCGGAATACGAGGTGGCCCTTCGTGAGGCGGGCCCCGGGTGTCGTGTCACCTTAGACCATTACATAGTTTTTTTTATGGGTCTAAATATCGGTTACAGCTTAACTTCCTGTGAAACCGCCGATAACGGCCTAAAAGCTAGGGTACGTCGCAACTGCTGGGTCGTAGAAAGGCTTAAGTTCGCCACAGCCACCAATTTTCATCATTTTGGAAGAAATAGGCCTAAAAAACACATTAAATGTGTCCCAATTAGCGCCGCTTAGAGACTGGCCACAGCCGACACAGACCGTCTGCGACGGCATCTCGTTACAGCTAAAGCTTTGCCAGTATCCCTCTCATTCTCTTCCCTTCCTTTTCTCCCTTGGTAAAAAAAGTGGCCTTTCCATGGGGGGCAATAAAATATGAACCCCTTCGTGACGAGAGTCAAATCCCTGCTCTTATCGCCGAGCGAGGAGCATTTCTGCAAGCGGTATGCAAGCTTGTGGCTCAAAGCTCGGCGTGGAAAGATGGTGTCGATGCATCCAGGCTTGAATGTGGATCCAAAACGGAGTGGAATCTTCGCTTCGATGCCCAGCAATTGATTCGAAGGGTTCTCCTCTGTGCTGCTCGCTTTCCATACACTGCGCGAGATTTCGAAGACTTGATTGCAATCTTCAACCTCATCCATACCACAGCCGTTCATAGAGTCATGAGGTTCCGTTGCAATCGCAGAAGGAAACTCGAGTATCACTTTAAGCTTGCCAACAGTGCAGTGAGATCAGTGACATGTACGAAAGATACCAAGTACGTTCGTTCAAGCTTTTCCGTCATTCAAGCAACGATAGAGCGAGCGTTCCATGATGATAATAGAGTCGAAGGAGACGACGCGTCTCGCTGTAAGAAGGCCAAGTTGACTTGATAATTTTGTTATTTCTTTTATTCTTCTCTTCTTGCTTGTCTCCACAGCTTCCGCGTCTCCTCCGCTTTCCATTCTACATTCGCTTTGAAAACATCTGGGTTGACCACATGCACGAATGTGAAGAATTCTCTTTCGCCAGTCAGTTCGGAGTTGTGGAGAAAGCTGTTCGCTTTGATTCGAGGGATTACCGAGCTCATCGTTTCTTCATCAAATGCTGACAGTTTGAGCCATACTCGTTCCCGTATTGTGGTTCTGTCGCTTTGCACTATTTCTTCCACTGGAAGGTTCGGTGCAGAATCCGGAAGCCCGTCGACCGCCTCGATAAGAATCAGCGGTATGTGTGTCTGTCCGCTTCCATTTCTTTTTCCATCGAAGACCTTGTGCAAAACACTGGTCATAACCAACCGGTTGTTGCCATTGTCTTCAAAAGCCTCGTCTGGGTCCTCGTCAATGCGTTTTCTGATTTCAGATGCATGTACTAAGTGTGCCTTCTCAATGTCGTATCCCATCGTAAGGAATCCAGTCGCTTCGATGCTTTGGAACTTCGTGAGTGGCTCATTTGGTTCGGCAGTTGACACATAGGAGCTTGCGACCTGAGAGAAAGGTGGAGAAGATGCCTTATCGGTATCATAGTCTGCGCGTCTTATCGCAAATGTATGACCTGACAGGTGCTTCACCACAGGGTCCTCGATTTCCATGTTGGGAGAGATGATTTCATGTTCGTACAGTCTGTTCGCAAAGTGATGTCCATATTCTACCGAGTGGAATAGGATACTGAACTTGAGATCTGTCCCTTCATAGGAGATGCAAGCTTCGATCACATCTTTCCGGTCAGTCATGCCCTCCGGTGATAGATCAATTGCAGCCACGCCTGCGTAGTCGGCTGCTGCGGCATAGATGTATGCTCTGATTCCTTTCATCTTCTTGATTCCGAAGATAGTGCCCTCCACTAGCCAATATCGGGGCTGGTTTTGCATCGCTTGCGCGACGAGCTCAGATGCTGCGCACTCACTGCTGGTGAGTGCGGCTAGTGTCGAACCCTGAAAAGCGCGTTCCTCTTTGAGAGACTCGTAATACTTCTCCGCCGATTTGAGTAATGTCCTTTCAAAGCTGTTGAGATCGTTGAAAGATTCACCTTCCGATTCCCTAAGTTCTCGCATTTTAGCCTCTAGATCTCTAATCGTAGACTTCACGTCTCGAACTTCCTCTTGCAGTTCCTGCAACTTCGTCTGCCCGTCTGCCCGTCTGCCCGTCTGCCCGTCTGCCCGTCTGCCCGTCTGCCCGTCTGCCCGTCTGCCCGTCTGCCCGTCTGCCCGTCTGCCCGTCTGCCCGTCTGCCCGTCTGCCCGTCTGCCCGTCTGCCCGTCTGCCCGTCTGCCCGTCTGCCCGTCTGCCCGTCTGCCCGTCTGCCCGTCTGCCCGTCTGCCCGTCTGCCCGTCTGCCCGTCTGCCCGTCTGCCCTGCCAGCCTGTCCGTCTGCCCTGCCAACCTGTCTGCGTTCGAGATTTGGCGAGTGTGGATTCTTCGCCAAGAAAGTTCGGGAACCTTGAATTGAAAAGAGACTTATTGTTTAATTTCAGTAAGATGGTCCATTTATTATTTTCTTTCCTTTCCTTTTCTTTTCTTTTCTTTTCTTTCTTTTTTTGCCTTTACTTCGTCGAGATCAAAGCGAAGTGTTTATTGCAGAACAAACCGACCTCACGAGATTGCGACCGACAGCCTCTGAAATTGCACAATCCATGTTCGTTACAAGTACCTGACGCACTAGAAATCCCATGGGTGCAGCCTTTGACTGAGCATGGACCATAATAAAGTCGTTTGTGCTTGCGGCAGAACCCGTCAGTTTTCTTCATGTTGACACAATCGCTGACCCTGCATTTCCCGTGTTCCAAGCAGAAATTGGTATACCTCCACTTGTTGTTGCAGCCCTCCACTGTGCACTCAGCGTCGCAGTGGATAAGACAGGCATTCTTGATTCGTCGATACCGCCGACAACCCTCCATCTTGCACATTCGATTGTCCCTTGGCGTCTTCTTCTTGGTTTCTTCATACTGTTGTATTCTAGATTGACCAGTGGACCTTGCAATGGGTTTGGTGGTGGTACTGTGCCGCGAGCAGTAGTCCTCGCCTTTGCGCCTTCGAAGATTGCAACACTTTGCTATGCACCTTCCGTGTTTGTAGCAGAGATCCACAAAAGAAGCAGGTCTGCCACAACCGAAAATTTTGCACTGACGACGAACGAAAATAGGGTCGTGCTCCCTACAGTAGCCACCGGACCTACGAGCCTTGGTGCATCCTTCGTGGAGACAGTTCTTCTTTGTTTTCCTGGCAGGGGCTTCTTCTCTGATTGAACCTTGCTCTTGATCCGGCTCCTGTTCTTGTTTGTCCTCCTCGTGATCCTTGTGTGACGTGAGACATCATTGTTTGCACAAAGCTTTCCCAGGTCTGTCTCTTGCCTCTGACAGAAATCTTTGAAGCAAAGAGCTTCCGCGCTTGTTGCGTAGAGACCTCCTCGAGTGTCCGCAGCAGATTCGTGCCATCGTTTTCAAGCGACGGATGCTGGTCACGCAGAGCGCGCAGAGTATCTCCGACTGCATCCTCCTGCACTGAGGAGGTATCTGAAGGGCAGACGCGATAGAGGAAGTTGATCCTGTTCTGCCTCTCCGCGAGCGAGTCGGACTCGACAAACATAATGAGCACGGCACGCACGCGCTCCTTTAGAATTGAGGGTTGAGGGACTTTACGCGGTATCTCGCTTCGCAGCTTACGCGTCATCTGGCAAAAAGCACCCTTTGGCGTCTTCTCACGTAGTAGACTTTGATCAGGAACGAACAGAGCATCGCTCATCGCGCGTATGAAGAGCTTACGTAAAATGTGCGACTTCTCTACTTGCATCATTGGTTCCCATCTTGCCAGCCAATGGAACGCATCGAGCTTGACAGGTGTTCCTTTCCAGATACTTTGGAGAGAGTTCCGCTCTGAGCAACACTTGTCTGAGTAGATGACCGATGGACGGTACGCTGGATCAAACGTTTCGCGCATGCTTTTGAACGAACGAAGTGCGCGATAGGTCTCTCTTCCCAGGTTTTCTCCATCACGAAGACCTTGATAAAAGCATGCTTGGTTGTGCTCATTGACAACGGTCAGGAGAGCGCGAAATGGCTGGATGCGTTCAGAGAGCTTGTTTTCATTCCTGAGCTCCACAGACACCTTTCTCGCAACGTTGAATGTACAATCGATACGCAGGACCCTCGCTGGCACACTGACAATCTCACGAAGCTTGGGCCGTGCTTCGTCCTCGTACAGCTCAAATTGAATGGCGTTCATGAAAGACCTGCTGAACCGCAAACCGTTGTAACCGTCGGGATCTGTGTAGGGCCCAAAGTGAGGAGGGCCCATTGGTTGATCCGCCTTCTCCGTACGCATCCGAGAAGCAGTCGCTTCGTTCGTCTCCTTGCCTTGCCTACTTTGCTCCCGAAGAGCTATCTTTGCCTCGTTTCGTTCTTTGCGCAACGCCTTTTCTCGAAGCAGATCTCGAACTTCTTGGACCGTGATTCCTTGCATGTTCATCTTCCAATAAGTCTCCACAGCCTGTCGAATGGATCTCATGCGGTTCCTGTAGTGTTGAAACTTGATAGACTGTTGTTTTTTTGCATTCTTCTTTGTTGAAGCATTTGATTTTTTTGCTTCATGCCTCTTGACTAAGGAAGCGACATTGTTCTTCATCCAGTCAAGACTGGCTGTGCCAATGAAGTCATCGGTCCACTGCTCGAGGATCTCGACTGCGAGTATTGGGCGAATGATACTTTCGCCATTCTCATCAGTACCGCACGACACATGAACTGACTTCACCTTCTCCCTTTCCTTTTTTCTATTGAGGTTAATCGTTTTCCATGCCTCCAGCTTGATCATCTTCTCGGCTTGTTGTTCTCTACGCTGCAGCCAATGTGACGCAGACTCGAATTCCATATTTTTTGCCCTGGTCGTTGACGAGGCAAAGAGACCTGGAACTGTGGCTCGGTTGGAAATGCTGTTCGAGGCGCGAGGTAAAGCGGTTGCGACCCAGTGCAAAAGATATGCTTCCCGAACGCGTTCGTACTCGCGCACGTGTGCCCCGAGAAGCAAATCAAACGCGGCTTGCGCGTTTGTCACCCATAATGGATGGATGAACTGCGCCACAGCTCGTTCGATTGCCAATCTTCGTCGCAAAATGATCGAGAAGCGAAGCCGGGTCAACTCCGGGCACTGCTTCAAGAACCTCTCGCTAGTGTTCCGGAAGGAGGCATTGCAGCCGGCGGCAGGACAGCGGTACTCACGCCCAAGAAGAAGCCACGTGGAGGAAAAGGAGATGACCTCCCGAACTTCATCAAAGGGAACCCATGTGCCCTTGGCGCGACTAACGCTTCGCCCACACTTGGGGCAAACGATGTTTCGCCCTTGCATTTCCTCAAACATCTTCCACGGCCACCATAGTCCGACTGCTCGGGTCATGAATTGGCCTTTCTCTGGTTGACTCCCGCGTCTTGATGGCCAAAAAACCCAGGAGCGGTCGTTGTTTGTGCAGAAACGTTGAAGAGCCTTCTCATCGCGCATCGCCTCCACCTCCTCGATGCAAGTCTCCATGAAGTCGCGTTCGGAGGGACGGACGCGCTTCAAGCGAGCAGTCTTATCATCATTTCCGGCAATCTCCGCATTGCCGTCTTGTTCAGGCTCCGTAAATGCCTCTGCAAAGACGTCGGGCGTCACGAAGTCGTCCATGATGCAAGATTGCTGCTTGTGCTACTTGCACGCAACGCAACCACCAACGGGAAACAGTCTTGTATCTACACACGGGACCGAATCAACTGCAAGAATCCATTTCGAAAGTGGCATACTAAAACAAGAATAATATTTTTTAGTGGTAGGAGATGAAATTGATCGAAAAAAACCCAGTGAAGCAAGTGTAAGCGCATACTCTTA
>KN805379.1:474165-502221 GCA_000818945.1 Schizochytrium sp. CCTCC M209059 | reverse complement strand
TATGTCCCCTTGCTCGTCGGCCCTGCCCGTCCGCCCGTCCGCCCGTCTGCCCGTCAGCCCGTCCGCCCGTCTGCCCGTCTGCCCGTCTGCCCGTCTGCCCGTCTGCCCGTCTGCCCGTCTGCCCGTCTGCCCGTCTGCCCGTCTGCCCGTCTGCCCGTCTGCCCGTCTGCCCGTCTGCCCGTCTGCCCGTCTGCCCGTCTGCCCGTCTGCCCGTCTGCCCGTCTGCCCGTCTGCCCGTCTGCCCGTCTGCCCGTCTGCCCGTCTGCCCGTCTGCCCGTCTGCCCGTCTGCCCGTCTGCCCGTCTGCCCGTCTGCCCGTCTGCCCGTCTGCCCGTCTGCCCGTCTGCCCGTCTGCCCGTCTGCCCGTCTGCCCGTCTGCCCGTCTGCCCGTCTGCCCGTCTGCCCGTCTGCCCGTCTGCCCGTCTGCCCGTCTGCCCGTCTGCCCGTCTGCCCGTCTGCCCGTCTGCCCGTCTGCCCGTCTGCCCGTCTGCCCGTCTGCCCGTCTGCCCGTCTGCCCGTCTGCCCGTCTGCCCGTCTGCCCGTCTGCCCGTCTGCCCGTCTGCCCGTCTGCCCGTCTGCCCGTCTGCCCGTCTGCCCGTCTGCCCGTCTGCCCGTCTGCCCGTCTGCCCGTCTGCCCTGCCAGCCTGTCCGTCTGCCCTGCCAACCTGTCTGCGTTCGAGATTTGGCGAGTGTGGATTCTTCGCCAAGAAAGTTCGGGAACCTTGAATTGAAAAGAGACTTATTGTTTAATTTCAGTAAGATGGTCCATTTATTATTTTATTTATTATTTTCTTTCCTTTTCTTTTCTTTTCTTTTCTTTCTTTTTTTTTTTTGCCTTTACTTCGTCGAGATCAAAGCGAAGTGTTTATTGCAGAACAAACCGACCTCACGAGATTGCGACCGACAGCCTCTGAAATTGCACAATCCATGTTCGTTACAAGTACCTGACGCACTAGAAATCCCATGGGTGCAGCCTTTGACTGAGCATGGACCATAATAAAGTCGTTTGTGCTTGCGGCAGAACCCGTCAGTTTTCTTCATGTTGACACAATCGCTGACCCTGCATTTCCCGTGTTCCAAGCAGAAATTGGTATACCTCCACTTGTTGTTGCAGCCCTCCACTGTGCACTCAGCGTCGCAGTGGATAAGACAGGCATTCTTGATTCGTCGATACCGCCGACAACCCTCCATCTTGCACATTCGATTGTCCCTTGGCGTCTTCTTCTTGGTTTCTTCATACTGTTGTATTCTAGATTGACCAGTGGACCTTGCAATGGGTTTGGTGGTGGTACTGTGCCGCGAGCAGTAGTCCTCGCCTTTGCGCCTTCGAAGATTGCAACACTTTGCTATGCACCTTCCGTGTTTGTAGCAGAGATCCACAAAAGAAGCAGGTCTGCCACAACCGAAAATTTTGCACTGACGACGAACGAAAATAGGGTCGTGCTCCCTACAGTAGCCACCGGACCTACGAGCCTTGGTGCATCCTTCGTGGAGACAGTTCTTCTTTGTTTTCCTGGCAGGGGCTTCTTCTCTGATTGAACCTTGCTCTTGATCCGGCTCCTGTTCTTGTTTGTCCTCCTCGTGATCGCTCAAAATGATGGATTGGTAGTCGTCCGTTGTAAACTCTCGGGTTGTGGCTGAACTTGCACCATTCTCATGATCGTCAAGTCCCTCTGTTACCACATGGAGAGAAGGACGAAATTTCTTTTTGGGCGGAGGTGTGGAGGTCGATACCGTGTCATAATCTGACTCATACTCATAGTCGGAACTGGAGTCGGGGTCGCTTTTCACTGTCCGTGGTCTCTTGCCGAGGGCCCCGTTTTGACCGTTTTCAAATTTAGCGTTGGGATTCGGTTCCGCTGTCTTTTGTCTCTTGGTGAAGCTTCCGCCTTGGCCGCATTCGGATTCGGAGTCTGAGTCTTCATCTGAGTCAGGCTCCACCGTTCTGGGCCGCTTGCCGATGATTTTGCCATGGCGGTCGCCAAGGGGGCCCAACCAAGCCCAACCAACCCAGTGCTCACGTTACTAGTAGGCCGGCCTAGTAGGAGCAGAGCCGGGCTGCGTCTGCTGACAATGAATACATCGCTCAACTGCGTTTTTGCTGGCCTGGCGAAACGAAGCGCCCGAGGGCAGAGTGCACGCTCGTGGATTGCCGTGAAAGATGAGCCAGAGACGGGGTGTCGGCGGTCTCACGCGACGAGCGTGAAGAAGGTTGCTTCGGTTCATGTTTTCACTGAAGCCGTTTGGGCGATCGATTTTCACATCCTACCTCTAGCAGTAGCGAGTAGGGTTTATTGACTCGCGGAGAGAGTACTAAGAGACGCGTAAAATCGCCTTCGCTCGTGTAAGTTAGCCCTCCGTTCGCACGATGATGCATGCTTTACTCATTTCGACTCCTTCCCGCGGCTCCGGTAGAGGCCCAACTACATGTCCTTGTTCCCCGTGAAAGCTGCTTGTGCTTGTCGCACACTGTGTCCCCAGACTGCCCGTGGCCAAGGGCGGTACTACCGAGCGATGACATCAATACACCAACGTGAGCGAGACGAACGAGTTGCCGAGGGAGGCCCACGCCGCTCAGGCGGGCCGCTCGCCTCCTCCCGCGCTTGCCTCTCGCGGGTCTCCACGCAGAGTAAGCAAGCAAGCAAGCAAGCAAGCAAGCAAGCAGCGGCCCTTCTCATTGCGACGTGCGCGCACGTGCGGCACGTGCAGTACAAACATGAGTAGCAAGGCCAACTCGCGACGGGCAAGTCGACGAGGTCTGTTGCTGTCGCGAGGCAGCATCCTCGCGGGGCTGGCGCGACTGCTCAACGAGAGCAGGGCAGACGTCGCACGCGAAGACGCGGAGGACGACAACGAAGAGGACAACGACGAGCTTGCCGGCACCCAGGAGACATCTCTCCGACTCGAGACACTGCAACTCGTCGCCCGCGATGACGGTGGCGTGATCAAGAGCCCGGATGATCTTCTTGCGCAGGTCCTTCATGATCGAGAGCTCTGGAATATCCTTCGCCGTAATCGTTCGCTTGAAGCATTGCACCTCGCTCGTAGCGTGCTCTCTGCCAACGTGACCGCGCAACTGTCAAAAACGCTGCGCGCAAGCCGTGGACCTGCCTCTGTCAATCTGGAGGGAGCTCAGCTAAGCAGTGTGCGCGCCCTGTCATCGCTGCTGCAAGACGCCCAGCGCGGTGCGGCGTGCCGAAGTCTAAATCTCGCCTCGGTGTACACCTCTGCAGGCGAGGCTCCCTTCAAAGTATTATCTGGACGCGCTTCCACCGTTTGCGTTGGACCCGGTCGAACCCGCATCAATTTTCATGGAGCTTTTACGACCGTGGCTCTCAAGGAGATGGCAACGCTGCGGACCGGAAACCGCAGTTTTTATTACGAGGTCGACCTTGCTGATTGGCCCTCCGAAGCCTCTTGGGCTGATATTCGTATTGGTTGGACCGACACCTGGTGGGTGGCAACTACATTTGAGGATGCCACGCGCTCAAAAGGTGGCGCTGGCGTCGGTGACAACCTCTATAGCTGGGCGTTCGATCCCTTTCGAGCCCGCGCCGTTGTAGACAATACGGAGGCCAGCTTCGGGGCGCACTGCAAAACTGGAGACGTAATTGGCTGCTATGTCGACCTTAGCGCCAAGGTCATCCGATTCAGTGTCAATGGCGTGTGGGATCTTCCGTTTGGCACCGCTTTCCAAGACTTTTCGCTCTGGAAAGGCATCGTTCCCGCTCTCACGGTCGCCTCAGCACGCCACTATGCCTCTTCGGTGGAGGTCAACCTCGGCCCGAATTTTGCTTATCCCCCAGACCGCGCAGCCGCACCGATTGCTGAATGGTTGCAACGCCAAAAAGACAGTCTTCTGCGCAGCGCACTCCAAAAAATGGCAGAGAGACGCACGAATCGGAGCCTGCACTCTTTGCTGCTTTCGAATTTCTCGTTCTTGCAGAATCGTCAGCGTCCTCACAGTGTTCGATATCTCTGCCAGGCCTTCCAAGGACTTCGGCATCTCGATCTCTCAAATTGCAAGCTTGGCGACGGTGGATGCGCATCGCTCTGCCGAGAGCTTTCAGACGGGCTCTCTGGTCTCCTCACACTGGATCTCTCGTCCAACGAGGTAACCTACAAAGGAGCGAGGAGACTTTCGAGAGCACTCTTGCACAGCGGTATCAAGTATCTCGATTTGAGCAGCAATCAGCTCGCTTTCACCGGGGATCGCGCCCGAGCGCTCGAGGAAGGTCCAGCTGCAAGTGCCTCGGAATTGGAGCTCGAGTGGACATCCATCGTGGGCCCGGGCACTCAACTTGCTGTGATTGACCTATCATGGTCCGACATTGATGCTATCTCAGCCTGTGCTCTCATGTCGAAGCTCGTCACCAACGATACAATACTAGGCCTGCGTCTTGATGGAAATCCGCTCACGGGAGAGGTTCTTTCGTCCATGGCCCAGATGCTGCGTGGAAATCGTACCTTGCTTCATCTCAGTTTGGTTTCCGCCTCAATCTCTGGCGATTGGAACTTGCTTTCCCAGCCGCTCTTTGACATTTCAGAACCAACATGTAGCGTTCTGCAGGCTCTCGATCTCTCGGGCAACCCGATCTGCGCCGATGTCTTTGCAGATGTCGAGGCCTTCCTCTCGGGCCAAAGTGCTCTCAGACGTCTCAGTGTCGCCAATGTCGCACGGGACCATGGTTTACTACGCCAAAGATCAGCCAAGAAGAAAGCCGAAGCCGCGCAGCGCCTGGTGCGAGCTCTGGCAACTTCCTTGCCCACTGTACAGCTTTCGCTGAGCATTGAATCGTTCTCGCAGGCGCAAAGCTTGGGAAGCGCGCTTGGAATTCAATCGGGGCTCGCTGTCAAACAGCTCGAGCTTACAGGTACGGTGCCGTTGCTAGATATCGTGCTTCAATCCATTGCCGAGGACGCGCCCGCGGCTCTTTGCAGATTAGCTGTCCGCGTGCAAGCGAGCTTCGACGATGATTCGCTTCCTTGGAAAGGACTCTGCGATGTGCTCGAGGCACTACAGCTCGACGTTCTCCGCATTGAGGGCAGTGGGGACCACGATAGCCTATCAAGCGTGAACGCGTCTCGAGATCACTTTGTCGAGAGTCTCGCACGAAGTGACACGCTTCACGTTTTCAGTATTGCAAAGGCCTCCTCGACTCTGTGCATCATTTGGGAAGCTTTGCTTGACGCTATCGCCGCCAGTTCGAGCCTCAAGCATGTGCGAATCGAAAATTGCGGCCTTCGAGCAGGCTCCATGGCTTTGCTTGCGCGTCTTGTCCGGGGTACGACGCCGATTGCATCAATTAAATTTGCACGAGGAAACGAAGCGTCTCGTGCCGCAGAGAGCCTCGTTCGTGACTTGCTGAAGGTCTCGACGAGAGCGCGCTCTCGCCGCTGCCGCGAGCTCCTCTTACACGGAAGATACCCGGATCTTGATGCTTTCAGGCTCACAGACCTGGGGTTGGCTTTGGTTGCCCGAGATCTTCCTCTGCTTGGCGCCCTCCTGAGCTGGGTCAGACATGAGGTTCTCGGCCGCAGTCGCGGTCCGCTCGAGATAACAAACACGCTTGTCTTGGACGGGTCCAACGCAGGGAGAGTGGAGCAAGATTCTGGTCGTCTCGATCTTGAGCAAAACACGATGGAAGACCCTCTGGTGCTTGGTGAAGATCTCGTCTTTCAAGGCCAACTGACCATTTCGAAGTGGCGGAGCGATATCAGATTCGCTCCTCCGTCACAGGGTATGCGCCGCTCCTGGCGTGCCATTGGCCTCCATTTTATCGACTGTCCTGAGTTGACAAGTCTTCCACGTGGTCTCGAGGTTGCGAGCTTAATCGTCCGAGGTTGCCCTGCGCTCAGCACTCTGCCGGAAGATCTTCGCGTGTGGACGATGCTCGTTTTGGAGAATGTCCCAAAGCTCGAAAGGCTCCCTCTTCAGATTGACGTCGATCACCTCGAACTTCGAGATTGCGAAGCTCTAGAAAGTGTCATTCACGTTCGCGTACGCGATACTCTAGTCCTTTCCCAGTGCGACAAGCTGACGAGTTTGCCGGGAGGCATGCATCTGAACAAGCTTGAAATTACAGGATGCTCGAATTTGCGCGCGAACGTCGAAACCGCGCATGTCCGAAAGCAACTTTGCTTGCGCTCGCTACCTGTGCGCGGTCTCTGTGAGGGTCTTGAGCTGCAAGACTGCTTCTTGGACGATTGTCCTCAGCTGGAGACCCTCCCTTCTGATCTGGAGGTCTACGGTTCTTTCAAGTTAATTCGTTGTCCACTTGTGGAAGCCGTGCCAAGTGGTGTGCGCGCAGAAATGATTTCACTCGAGTCTCTACCTGCGCTTACGGGAGTGCGTACCGGCGTCTCGGTACAGCATAAACTTCTCGTCGCAGACTGCCCTGCTTTGGAGTCGCTGCCTGAAACCATTTTGAGCGCAGGGCGGCAGCACGTAGAAATTCGAAGTTCGGGTCTCCAAGCCTTACCCTACGTGCCCGAGCTCTTGTCCTGTCACATAACGCAATGCGCCGAGCTGCTCGAGTTGCCGTCATCGTTAAGAGTCAAATTTGAGCTTCGCCTTGAGCAGTGCGGTATTCTGCAATTGCCTGAGTCTCTTCAAGTTGGCAGTCTGCGCGTCTTTCAGTGCCTTAACTTGATGGAAATCCCCCCTCATGCCTATTGCCGAGGTAATATGATTATCGACTCGTGTCCGAGCGTGGAAGAGCTACCGGACGTCCTCAATTTGCGTGGCTCATTGGGCCTTCGCAAGCTGCCTTCGTTGCGAAGTCTGCCCGACAATGTGCGCGCTCACGCCAGAATTGATATTCGGGATTGCACGCACCTTGGAAAGCTCTCGGAGCGTATGCGCGCTGCTAGCCTCGTGCTTGAGGATAATCCCGAGCTATGGCTCATCCCGGAATCGACGCGGATTGCGTCCAGCATTCAAACCCGAAACTGCAGCTCCCTTCACAGTATCCCAGACAGTGTGTTGAGGAACGTTCAGCGCGTTGTAGTGGATGAGGCATCCCCGATCGGCCGCGATGCAGACTTGGAATTCCTCGAGGCCCGATGCGCCGCCTTGCAGACGACGCTGTACATTAATGTGACTGACGATGAGGACGAGGATCGAGACACGGAACATGAGCGATTGGATGAGGCTGTGGCGTATTGGGAGACGCACGCTGGCGTGACACCCGAACTCGAGCTGGAAAGCGAGCTGGACAGCTTTTACCACTCGTCCGTTCTTGGTTTTCTGAATTTGCTGCGTCGAAGCGCAGAGTTTCGACGGCCTGATCTTCGTGAGGGCCTAGCTCAGCGGGTCGTGGAGCTTTTGCGCATTCTCAATGAGAACCCTGATGGTGTCCGTGAAGACTTGCTGTCACGCATTTCGGATGCCATTGATTCATGTTCGGACAAGCCTATCTGGGCTCTTAACGACATGTATCTGATGACACTTATTATCAGGGCCCGAGGTAACCGGGACGCTCTCCGCTCGCTTGGGAAGCGCGTTATGCGACTACAAATCGTACGCGATCAGGCAGCACAGCATCCTGGCGCCGACCAAGACGACGTGTGTGTATACCTTCGCTTTGAAATTTCCCTGCGCGAATCGCTTGACTTGCCCGTTTCCTCGGTCGCTATGCTCTATCGTACCTTTGTGACGGTGACCCCTGAGGAGATCGAGAAGGCTCGCCAGGCAGCGCTTGGAGTGAGCCAAGCCGAATTCGAAACGTGGCTTAGTGCTTGGCCGGAGTGGGAACGGCAATTGCGAGCAGAGGCAGCAGCGACAATTCGCTATGAGACCCTGGATGCGGAAGTCCTCTCCCGGCGCTCGAGTCTCCGAGCCTTTAGCGGCGAGCCGATGGATCATCCCGTTGTGGTGGCGCGACGCGGACCTTGGGAATTATCCGAGTTGCTCGATCGCTGGGTCGTGACAGGACTCGACTTTGCCAATGTGGCCCTGGAACCTTCTGAGTTTATCCGCAGTCTGCACCGTGCCTTGCCGTACGAAACCCGAAAATGAATCTTATTGCCAATAGAAGGTGAAGATAATAAAAACGTAAAGGAAGAATCGAATCTCACATTCTTTGCATGGCGATAAGTGACATGGTGCGCGCGCATATAACAAGATGAGTCCCCCTGACTTGGCTGGTTGACGTAGGCCCCAACCGTGTGTTGCATTAAAAGAGAACGATTGACATCACGGAGGTTATTGATTGACATCTTTTGGCTTCAGCAAAACGCATGAAAGGCCCTTTGCATCATGGTAAGGAGAAAAATGCGTTATATTTATGCCAACCATCGCAGCGAGTCGTCCGCCAGGAAGTACAGGACCCCTTTTAGAGTGCCGCAGGCATGGTATCGCAAAGGGGTGATGGTCTAAGTGCCCACTCTGATAGCATTCTTGTGGCGATGGAAGATCAAATGCTCTCATGAGATCAATGGGACGCAAAATTCCCGAACCAGCTTGCCCTTGGCCTGATGCAACCCCCAGCCGCGATCGTCTTCAAGAGTTCGTATCGCGCAAGGATGTCCCCGAGAAAGAACTCGAAGCAGGGCGGCTTCCCGCGTTGGAAGCCTCCTGCGAATCTCCATCAGAGGGGAGAACGCCAAGGGAGTTCGAGTCGTATAGACTGAGCGGTGGGGGCATAGAGGAGTGGCGGTTATGGCCAGGTTTCGCTCCAGAAGGCTTGAAAAACGGAGAGGTATTCCATGCCTTGATACCATAGAGGCCTCGCGCCGGGCTTTTTTGCAGGGCATCGAGAGCAGCACGACGATGACCCCGGGCGCTCGCAGCCATGGCGCGTGCAGATGGGTCATGGCGGTCGGCAGCGTCCGTTGCGGCTACGAACAAGGCATCCGCCTCTTCGAGCTCGGCCATGGCCTCATCCTCGTCAGTAGGCTGGTCGCTGTAGCACCAGAATTGCATGAGAATGAAAAAGTCGAGCGCAAGCGTGCCGAGGCTTCCGACGAGCCAAGGCAAGGCCTTGTGGATCGATTTCCATGACGAGTCGCGCAGCAAAACACCCATGCCATAAGTAGTGTTGCCCATGACGGCACAAAAGAACATGAGAAAGGAGAGTCCTTCAACGGACTTGCGGCGCCAGTTCTTGATAATTTGCGGCAGACGGCTGTTCAGGTAGACGACCGCAGAGATCCAGCCAATGAGAGTGCCGACCTCATTGGCAAACTTGCTAACCTCGCTAGCGGGCGCGCTGCAATCTGGTAAGACGCCATGCGAACCAAAGATGTCCGAAACTGCCGGGTCAGATGCCATAAAGACTGGGTTACTGGACATGCCCGTGGTAAGTCCAAGTTTGCTCGTGGTCTGCATCTGAGTCTGAACGAGAGCAGCACTGTAAAGGGGGATTGCAAGAGCTGCGAGGCTGAGCACGCGGCTTGAGGTGCTGCTTGCATGGTTCCCCTCGCTTTCGAAGGCGCCTCCGTCTTCGCTGCTCTCCTCAAGCTCTTCACCCTCTTGAAGCACCGGGTAACGCGCTCCGCTTGACGACGCCCCCGCTCCATTACTCGTTCCATAGGACTGGGAGTTTTGCAAAAGTGCGGTTCGGAGACCGTCATTTCCGTCCTCTCTGCCCGCTGCATCGTCATCAGGGCCAGACGAACCCTGGTCGTCACCCTCTTGGACACCGTAAATGGAGTAATAAGTGAGCTGGCTGATCATGATGCAATCGTTGCAGATGAAGAGAAAGGCTGTAGCGAGCTGCGTAGGCAGCTGTTTGGTGAGCAGCGCCCCGGTGAGATTAAGTGCGTCGCCCAAGAACCATTCGAGCAGAAACCACTTGGAGAGCGCGCTCGCGCTACGTTTTCTGACATTTTTGATGATCTGCGGCATCTGGCAGGCGATCCAGAACCCGATGGAGGAGAAGCCGACAATCACGGACGAGATTTCTGCGCCGCTATAAACGCATTCGCCGAGGTGATAGGCAATCCATTCGTTGAAATGTGCTCCATCTTTCACGGCTGGGTAGCACGTGCATGTTGGGCCGTTGGCTGCCATCCTGAGCTGCTACAGCAGGCAGGCACGGGCACGGTTTCCAGGCGTGAGCGGTGCGTCTGCTCGCGGTGCGAGCGAGCGTGCCAGCGAGCGTACTTGCCTGCTTGCGTGCTTGCTTGTTTGCCCGAAGAAAGCTGCTGCACCGCTGCAGGGACCCTTTTGTATCGATGCGCGTATACGAGCCCACCTATGCCTGCCTCTCTGGCAAGGCTTTGAGCTTCAAGTTGTCACCGCCAGCGTAGTGATGCCGGCGAGCTTGGCAAGCGACGTCCGCGACGCCACCCCCTGATTGTGCGATTGCTCGCGGCTCTGCAAGCGCGCAAGCTATCGTGGGGATGATCGCTCCGGCCACACTGTCAAGGAAGGCTTAGGTAGACCTACTATCGAAAGAAAAACTCTTTTTTGATTTTTCGCAGGGTGGAGTGCAATGCGACAGTGCACACCCATTTTAGATCGCTCGACGCCGGTCTTGCGCCTAGTATCTTTAGAAAGGAGTGCTCTAAGCTTTGTGTACGACAGACAGAGACCTCTCGTCTTTGATTGAGAAACTCTGAAAAACCGTTCTCGCATCGTAGCGAACTTGACGAAGAGTAGATAATTCCGGACGGAGGAAAGAGAGAGCCTAAGCAAAAAGGGAATGGCACGAGCTCTTGCGCGTCGCAATAATAGAATAAATTACCCCATCAGTAAATACTTACAAAAAGAAACAACCAAACAACATTGACGAAGTGCCAGTACCAAGCTGCGGCTTCAAAACCAAATTGATGTTGATTTGTACAAAATGATACAAGAGGACTACTCAGTAAAGACAAACTGTCAAAAAGCAAGTACCAATAAAAACATGAAAAACCCATGAAACCCGGTAGCTACGCAAAAGGTACCTTTTTTTTTCTTCAAAGCAGAGACAGCAACGAATTGAATTGAACTGAATTGAACTGAACTGAATTTTATTGAAGGATGGTTTGGTACACTCAGATGATGGATTGAGGGCGGATACGGCTTTGTCAATTTGTCAAAATAAGTCGAACAGCCTTAACAATCATGACGTTATGAGAAATGAACGTAGCGTTGAGCCGTAAAGTATCAAATATGTACGATGATTCAGTCGATCAATCAACCAATGAATCGATGAATCAATGAATCAATGAATCGATCGATCATGGATAGGCTAGTTTGATAAAGCTAGGCTTATCTTTACTTTTTGAGACTCGCAGTTGGTCAAGGAAATCAAGAATGGCACCCGGGCCTTTTTGGCGTCAATCGATTATAGCATTGATCGTTAAAAAGTAGCCTAAAGTGGCAGGAAAAGGAAAAGGAGATATAAAATGGAGGGGGAAGACGTAAGAAGAGATTGATGAAAAAGGACGATTGGGATGAAGCACAGTGCCTCCTAGTACTCAAGTGGAGAGAATGAGAGCGACAATGAGACCGTAGAGCGCAACGGCCTCTGCGAAAATGAGAATCAGAATGAGGCCAACAAAGAGTCGCGACTCGAGGCCGACCATCTTGACGCCAAGATCACCGACCTCGCCGATGGCGTAACCCGCGCCGAGCCCGCTGACGCCGACCGCGAGGCCAGCGGCAAAGTTCTTGAAGCCAAGATCCCAGCCGTAGACGTTGACTGCCACGCCGTTCTGATCTACGGGCTGATCGATGCCCGACGCCAGCAGGACGGACACGATGAGGCCGTAGATGCCAATGACACCGGCCATGACCACGGGGATAATGTTCTTCATGACCGCCTCGGGGCTCATGACACCCATGGCGGCCACACCGACACCAGCCTTGGCGGTGCCGTACGCGGCGCCCACGTTCGCCAGCACGAGCGCCATGCTCGCGCCGCCCATACCGAAGAAGACCGGCATGGCCGTGCCCACGTCGAGCGCGGACATCTTCGCGCGCCCGGTTTCCGCTCGCTCGCTCGCTCGCTCGCCCGCCCGCTCGCCGCCTGCCCTCTGCTCTCTGCCCGCTGGCCTCGCCGCGCCCGCGCGCCTCTCTCCACTCGCTCGCTCGCTCGCTCGCTGCCACCGCCGCTGCTCTGCTGCCTCGCCGAGGCGGCTGAAGCTGCTGCCGACTGCGCTGCACTGCGCTACGCTCGCTCCCGCCCTCTCTCCCTGCCTGCCTTCAAGTAGGTTATATACTATCAAGCTAGGCTCGTCAACTCGCTTTTCGCCGCTTCTTCTTCTGGCTGCTTCTTCTTCTCCTTCGCCCTGCCTCTGCCTGCCTGCCGTCCTCTCCCTCTACACCCTCTGCAGTCGCGCAGCCGCACTTGCAGCCCAGGAAAAGAACTTACAGCCACGGATACGCCACTTGCAACCGCGTCGCCGCAAGTGCAGCAAAGATGTCCCAGCCCGGGTCCCTCGAGGCCTCTGCTTCCGGAAAGACGCAGTGGAGTAAGGGGGGAGAGGGAAGTGCAAAAGATAACATAGGAGGAGAGGTGGTGCAGGGGGAATGCGACTGGGGGTGTGGGTGTGAGGCGGGGCTGGTAAAATGTGCAGTGGAGGCTGACAGAGAGCGTTTGTGGCAGTGTGTGAGTATTTACTAAGGACAAGCTCGGGAGAAAAATACACTGGCAGTCACGTGTGCGTAGGATAGGCCTAGGCCTACTTTTAGGCCTACCTAGTACTACGTAGCCTGAGACGCTGGGATGTCTTTCCTCATCTTCTGACTCTTGAGAATGTTCAAGTTGTCGCGGCAATGTGAGCAGCAGCAGCAGCCGCAGGCAAGAGGAACTTGGTCGCAGGGAAATGACTACAGGCAGACTGTCTTCATTCGTTCACGAATCGCTGTTCTCCTTTGCAAAGGAACCGCAGGCAATAATTAGCTTCTCGACTACACGCTTCGGCGGAAGTGACGGAGCGAGTCCCATCTTCATCAACTCTGTTCGATTCGCCATGGTCGCAGCACCTCATGCTTCGATTTGCAAGACCACAGGCTTTGTTATTATATCATAACAAACGCGCTGTGGCTGGTCGGTTCTTGCCAGTCCACGATGCTCTTACCGTCACTATACACAAGGAAGTCCTCTGCACCGGCACTTGTGCGCCGAGGCCCAACAGAAGTATCCGCCGCGAGCAAGTGGAGAATAGCGGCCGCACAGTGGCCAAAGTTCGCCCTGCGTCGACGTATGGTTAGATAGATAGATACATACACGAAGGATCGATCACCAGATCGATCGATCGATCGATCGATCGATCCTTCAGGATAGAAGCACCCGCGCGCGGCAGACAGACAGACAGACAGGCAGGCACACAGGCACACAGACAGACAGACAGACAGACAGACACACAGACAGACACACAGACAGACAGCCTTGCGCGCGAGAGCCGCGAGCCCCGCGCAGACCGGAGCAGAGCAGCGCAGCGCAGAGCAGCGGAGAGCGCCGCCGGGCCCCTCCCTCCCTCCCTCCCTCCCTCCCTCCGTCCCTCCCCTCCCTCCTTGCCTGCCTCCCTGCCTTGCCTTGCCTGGCACGCACCGCCGGCTCCACGTGGACAGGCCGCGGCAAGAAGGCAGAGAGGCAAGGCGAGGCGAGGCCAGGCCGGCGGTTGAGCAACCAGCGCGGCGACGGCAGCGGCCTCGGGGGCGGCGAGGAGGAGGCGAGGCCGCGCGCGAGAGAGCGGCGACCGGCCCGCGCCGACCGAGCGCGCGGCGTAGATCGAGGCGCGAACCCGGGTAGAGCCGCGCAGGCGGATCAGGCGAGAGAGTAAAAGGACAGAAAGAAAGAAAGAAAGAAAGAAAGATGGTCGTCCTCTCCGTCGCCGTGCTCTCCAAGAGCGGCAAGGTGCTGGTCGCACGGCAGTATGTGGACATGTCGCGCATCCGCATCGAGGGTATTCTGGCAGCCTTTCCCAAACTTGTCGAGTCTGGGCCCGAGGAGTTCGCATCCTCGAGTGGGAAACAGCACACCTACGTGGAGACGGGAAGCATACGCTACGTGTACCAGATGATCGAGAGCCTCTTCCTCGTGCTCGTGACGACGCGAGGAAGCAATATTGTGCTCGATCTCGACACCCTGCGCCTCTTGAGCAAGGTCGTGCCCGAGTACGCCACGCACGTTTCCGAGGAGGAAATTACGCGCAACGTTTTCGATCTTGTTTTTGCCTTCGACGAGGTCATCACGCTCGGCTACAAGGAAAATGTCACACTGGAAGGTATCAGGACCAACCTCGAGATGGACAGTCATAGCGAAAAGCTGGCAATGATGGTCGAAGAGGGCAAGATAAACGAGGCTCGCGACGAGGCCCGCCGCAAGGCCATTGCCATCAACGCACAAAAGGCTACCAACACGATGTCCCGCATGCAAGGCATGGGCAACAACGCTCTCGGTGGCATGGGCGGCGGCATGGGTGGCGGCATGGGCGGCGGCATGGGCGGCGGCATGGGCGGCGGCATGGGTGGCGGCATGGGCAGCGGCATGGGCGGTGGCATGGGCAGCGACAGCATGGGTAGTGCGCCGTCGGGGTCCACGTACGGACAGTCATCGTCTTCTGCATCAGCAGACTCTAGCGCACCGAGCAAGACGGGCGCCAAGCTGGGTAAGGGCCTCAAACTCGGTAACAAGGCTAGCAAACAGATGACCGATCTGGAGCAAATGGCAAAGGAGGAGGGAACCTCACTCAAGGCCTTTGTGCAGCAGGAGTCGTCCAAGGCCAAGGTAGCGGCTCCAGGCGCTGTCGTTCGCACAGATCCTATCGAGGTGAATCTCAGCGAGACCTTGTCGGTCCTCTTTGACAAAGATGGTGCTCTCCACAAACTCGAGGTCAAGGGCTCCATTCAGCTTCTCTGCCACGAGGCCGATACCAAGGTGCGCTTGCAGCTCGAGGACTATGGTGATACCTCCATGTTTACTTTCCAACCTCACCCGAACCTCTCCAAGCCTGACTTTTCAGGAAGCAAGCTTTTGCAGCTCAAGAACGCCGACAAGGCTTGGCCCAAAGAAAAGTCGCTCGGCATTCTCAAATGGCGCTACGCCGCCAAGGAAGACGAGTCTCAGCTTCCTCTCAAGGTCACCTGCTGGCCGCAGTCGAACGACGATGGTACTGTGACTGTGAACATGGAGCTCGAGCTTCTTAACGAGCACCTTTCGCTCACTGGAGTGGTTGTGACAATTCCGCTCAACACTTCCGAGGAGCCCGAGATTGTGACGCTTGAGGGCGGCGAGACGCGTCACAACGCTCGTCGTCATTTTCTCGAGTGGGAGATTCCAGAGGTCAACAAGGAGACCAGCGACGCCCAGCTCGAATTTGTTGTCGCCTCGAACAACGAGGACGACTTTTTCCCTGTCCAGGTCACCTTTTCGTCCGAGGACACCATTTGCCCTGTGCACGTGGCTTCGGTCACTGACAACCAGACCAACGAGCCAGCCAAGTTCGGATTGTATCGCCAGCTCCAGACTGAGCGCTACGAAATCGCTGCCCAGGTAGAGTAAGTAGACAATGCAATGTGCAATGCGATGCAATGCAATGCAATGCAAAAAGAAGGTAAAAAAAAAAAAGTAAAGCGACCTCGTGACTTATTATGCACACCTCATGAGGCTTTTGATTCCATTCTTCATTCCATTCCATGTATCTGTAGTTGCTACGTATACGTGCAAATTCCATTAGGCCTACTTGCTTTATGCGAGCTTTTTATTTCGGGAGCTTGAGAGGCAGGGGAACTCAATGTTTCGCCATAGGACGAGGTAGCAAGCTTTTTGCTGATGTTTCTGCCAAAGCAGGCGAGCGACCATAAATCCACTCTTATCCCCTCCCCCCCCCCCCCCTTGCGGCAGACGAGAGAGGTTAAATTCAAGCTAATGTCTGACAGCCTGTCTCTTCGGGCAGCCTGTTCTGGCATTTCCTTGATGTATTCGCAAATCTTTGAGATGTGAGTCCCTTTTCTGGTTCGAAAAAAAGAAACGTTGGACAAAAAGACAAGAGAATGCAATGCTTGGGTCGAGATTTACTTGTTAGCTACATCACTGTTTTCCCACAATCTGAGGAAAAAGCTGAGGAATGAATGAATGAATGAATGAATGAATGAATGAATGAATGAACGAACGAACGAGCGAGTCGTTTCCAGACAGACGGACAGGCAGACACTTGTACTGAAACGAGAAAGAACCATGCAAGAAAAAGGGTAAATTAGTTCATGACGATGGAGCTATTTTCAAGCGCAGTTCTCGAGAATGATGGCAATGCCTTGGCCGCCACCAATGCAGGCGCTGCCAATGGCGTACTTCTTGCCAGGGTTGCGGGCCAGGTCGTAGGCGAGGGTGCCCATGATACGCGAGCCCGAGGCACCGGTCGGGTGACCCTGGGCGATGGCACCACCCTTGGACTGCATGCCCTCCTTCTCGAGGTCAAAGCCAAGGTCCTTCTGGCAGGCAAGGAACTGCGAAGCGAATGCCTCATTGATCTCGAGAAAGTCCATGTCGTTGATCGAGAGGTTTGCGCGGCGAAGAGCCTCCTGGATGGCGGGGACAGGGCCAATACCCATGATCTCAGGGGGCACACCAGCCACGGCGTAGGACACAATTCGCGCCATGGGCTTGAGGTTGTGCTTCTTGACAGCCTCGGCCGAGGCGACGATTACGGCGCCGGCACCGTCCGAGATACCGGAGGCGTTACCAGCGGAGACAGAGCCACCCTTCTTGAAGAGAGGCTTAAGCTTCTGGAGCGACTCGACCGTGGTCTGCGGGCGCGGGTGCTCGTCGACCTCAAAGTCGATCTCGCCCTTCTTGCGATCCTTGATCTTGATGGGGACAATCTCATCCTTAAAGAGACCAGCCTCCTGGGCGGCGGCCCACTTTTGCTGCGAGCGCAGCGCAAAGGCGTCGGCGTCCTCCTTGGAGATGTCGTACTTCTCGGCAAGGTTCTCGGCGGTGATGGCCATCGGGCAGCCCACATGCTTGTCCTGGAGGCCCTCCCAGAGGGAATCGATCATGGGCGGGTTCACGCCCAGAGGGGAGCCGAAGCGGACGCCGTGCACCAGGTAAGGGGCCTGGGACATGCTCTCGGCACCGCCGGTGAGGACGACCTCGGCGTCGCCGACGAGAATGTCCTGCACGCCGTTGACGATGGACTGAAAACCAGATCCGCAGAGGCGGTTGACCGTCAGGGCGGGCACCTCGATGGGGACGCCAGCCTTAAGCGCGACATGGCGAGCCAAGTAGGCAACGTCGGTCGTGGTCTGCTGCACGTTACCCACGTGTACGGTGTCAATGATCTCCGCGCTCGGGAGCTGCGCGATGGCGCCCTTGGCGGCCTCCACGCCGAGCTGCACGGCGGAGAGGTGTTTAAGGCTTCCGCCAAAGGTGCCGAAAGCCGTCCGCTTGGCGGCGACGATGAAGATCTCCTTGCCCACGGCGCTCATCTTGCCTGACTTGGCGTGCTGTGTGCGTTTGCCTCCGCGGACTTTCGACCCTTTTGTGAAGAACAATCAACTGCCGCTTGCTCCGGCTGCTCAAGAAACATGATGGATTCATGGCAACGAATGAACGAACGAACGAACGAACGAACCGTCAGTCAAATCAATCCAATCTGAAGAACAAGAACAACAAAAAGAAATAGAACTCCCGCTGCACTTGGCCGTGCGAGGCGCGCGCGCTCGGCCTCTCCTCTCCGCCACGTCGACCGCGTGTCTGCCCGTCTGTCTATCTGTCTAAATGTCTGCCTGCCTGCCTGCCTGTCGGAGGGAGGGGAGGAGGGAGGGAGAGTCGCATGGACTTACCTTGGATTGCGATTTGCCGACGCCTGCCCGCTGCTCTCTCCCTCCTTTCCCCCTTCCCCCCTTTCCCCCCTCCCTCCCTCCCTCCTTCCTTCCTTCCTTCCTTCCTTCCTTTACCTTACCATTCTCTGCGGTGTCACCGCATTGCACAAGATGGATCGCACTGCGCTGCACTGCACTGCGCTGCGCTGCACTGCACCGCTTCGCACCGCGGCGCGTCGCATCGCATCGCATCGCATCGCATCGCATCGCATTGCCCCGCATCGTATCGCACGGCGCTGCGCGAGGTGGACAGAGCCTGCATCTCGGCCGGCAGCGAGCGCGCGCGTGAGTGCGTGCGTGCAGGGGGCGGTACTCCTCCACCTCTCTCGTGCCTCGGCCTCGACTCGCTGCTCCTGCTCCTGCTCCTGCTCCTGCTGACAGAGAGACAGCAAGACAGGCAGACAAAAAGACAGACAGAGACAGACAGAACAGACAGTGGTCGCAGTCTGAGGGTGAAATGGAAATCCCGCCGTCCATTGCACTGCAATGCAAATGCAATGCAATGCAATGCAATGCAATGCAATGCAATGCAATGCAATGCAATGCAATGCAATGCAATGCAATGCAATGCAATGCAATGCAATGCAATGCAATGCAATGCAATGCAATGCAATGCAATGCAATGCAATGCAATGCAATGCAATGCAATGCAATGCAATGCAATGCAATGCAATGCAATGCAATGCAATGCAATGCAATGCAATGCAATGCAATGCAATGCAATGCAATGCAATGCAATGCAATGCAATGCAATGCAATGCAATGCAATGCAATGCAATGCAATGCAATGCAATGCAATGCAATGCAATGCAATGCAATGCAATGCAATGCAATGCAATGCAATGCAATGCAATGCAATGCAATGCAATGCAATGCAATGCAATGCAATGCAATGCAATGCAATGCAATGCAATGCAATGCAATGCAATGCAATGCAATGCAATGCAATGCAATGCAATGCAATGCAATGCAATGCAATGCAATGCAATGCAATGCAATGCAATGCAATGCAATGCAATGCAATGCAATGCAATGCAATGCAATGCAATGCAATGCGCGCTTCCCATTTCATTGCGTGCTCGTGTCGCAGAGGCGCATTACAGGCGGAGTCCGACCTTGGTCGGCGGGGCTGGCACATCCAGAACGTCTGGAAGTGCCAAGGCCGCGGGAAGCTCGGGAGCGTCGGGATCGTCTGGAGAGCCGGGAACGCCGAGAAGGCGGGGGAGCGATGAAGCGAAGGGAGCGCGGGGCCGAAGGGAGATAAGGGAGGGCGCCGCAGACGACCAACCGCGCGCGCGCGGCCGGGGACGCGGGGGTGGGCAGCGGCGAGCGCAGCGGGCGGCCGGGCAGCGGCGGCCCGTGCGCGCGGGGTCGGGCACAGAAGGGGATCATGGCGCTGGAGCTGCTGGAGCGGAAGAAGGCGCTCGTGCGCGCCGTCGAGGCCGAGGAACGCGCCGGCAGGGAGCTCCTCACAGCGCTTCGCGAGCTCCGCGCACAAGTGGAGGCCGCGCAGCAGCAGCAGCAGCAGCAGACGGTGGGAGGCGGGCACAATGACCACGTCGCTTTGGAGAGCCTGCTCGGCAGCCTTTTGAACAACAAATTGGGCGCCGCCGCGCTGCGAGCCGACGTCCAGCACGAATGTAAAAAAGTGCTCGACGGGCTCAAAGCAGGCGCGTCAAAATCTCAGCCAGCGGACACTTCTTCTGCGAGTGCCTCTGCGCCTGCTCCGTCTGCAGCTGCTACTCCAGCGGATCCCACTTCTTCCGGTGCCACGAATTCTCCGGCGAACGGCACTGCAAATCCCGCCGAAGGAAGCGATGCTGCAGTCGTCAAGCAAGAATCAGTCGTCAAGCAAGAAGAACCAGCCGTAAAACAAGAGGCAGCAACAAAACAAGACCCAGTCGTGCAACAAGAAGAAGCAACAAACAAAGACCCAGTCGTGAAACAAGAAGTAGCAGTGAAACAAGAGCCTCCAGCAAAACGAGAGCCACGACCCCGCCTCACCGGCCTTGGAGTAAGCATGCTCAAGTTTGACGATTGTGTGCGCCAGCTTCAGGAAGAGGCCGCCGCCGAAGAGTTTCACAACATGATCGTCCTCATGTCACGCCTTCGCAACGTCAAGCGCATTACCATGGAGGACATGAAGCGGACAAATGCAGGAAAGATTCTCGGCAGGATCGCCAGAAAGTGCGCAGACGAGAAGACCCGCAATGCCGCAAATGCTACTACAGAGATTGTAAGGAAGCGTTTGCAAGAGCAAATGAAGGCCGAAAAGGCAGATTCCTCAAAAATGGCAAAGGCAGAAGCTGTGAAACCTACAAAGGAAGACGCAGAAAAACGCCTTTCTGCATCCGCGGCTCGCGCGGAGAAGCGAAAGCGCGAATTCCAAGAATCCAAAAAGGCAAATCAGCCCCGTCTGCTCAATCCCAACGAGCCTGGTATTCGCAAGCCGTTGCAAGGATCAAAGGCCACCGACGCGAGGTCCTCCTCCGGCTCCAATGCAGACAAGGAACGCAAACGAAAGTCTGAGCGAAGAGAAGCCAAAAAGGAAGCCAAAAAGGAGAAGAAGAAGAAAAAGAGTAAAAAGGAAAAGCGGCGACGAAACAGTGAGGACGAGGACGAAAGCGAGGTGGAGAGCGGCGGCGACGACGACGATGATGGCCAAGACGACTTTGCCAGTTGGATGAAGGCGCGGCGCGCGCGTCTCTCCGAGGCACGGGAGTATAGCGAGCGCGAGGAAAAGATCAGTGCAATGATTGGAGAAGAGGAGGACTTGGAAGCCGAGCTTGAGGAGCGAAGGGCGCGCCTCAACAAGAAGAAGAAGGCTGCATGACCGTCAGGTTTTTCCATTGTCAAAAACAGCTTGCCTCATCGCGAGGAGCCCCACTGATCCCCGTTCTCCTCCATTTACGTTTTTCCTCTCTATCTCTTTTTTTTTCTTTTCAAAAATGTCTGCAGGAACAAAACAAATACAGGAACTTGAATTGCATTATACATCACCACGACAGCCACCATCAAGAGCCACAAGACGGACCGCGTGACACCATCTGCCAGCGAAGCGCGCGGAAACAAGAACAGAAATCCTTATTTGCTAATCGTCGTAGAACGAACGGCCAAAGCAACACTGAGTTGATGCACTCTTTTGTAATTTCATGGTGTTGCCTACTTATATAGTTGATACATGTTTCTTTCTGCTCATCTCTGTGACATGTTTCTTTCTGCTCCTCTCTGTGCCCTAACCCCCCCCCCCCAAAAAAAAAGAAAAGCGCACAGCCTTCACTCATGAGTTGTCTCATTCATCGCGGGGTCTCTTTTCGAATTCGCTTGACCTTGTCCTACTCTCTTACGCAATGCGTCGTTTGGCGAGGAAGGAGAGAATGTGTCTCCCGTGAGCGTATTGCATGAGTACCTCGCTCTGCGCGTCGATAGCAGCCGCGATGCGAACACGATCAGGCTTGCCTGAGATCTCGTAGGCTCGCTGCAAAACAAAGTTTGCATAAGGATCCTTCATCAAATTGAGGAGGACCCACTCCGGGGCATCGAGAATCTCGCGCACAATTTCGTTCGCTTGCGAGGCCGTGCCCGTCAGAAGACATTGCTCGACGAGGTGTGAGCCAAACTTGTGCTGCGCCAGATCAACGCACCGCGATGCCACAAAGGACTGAATTCGGTCTGCTTGCGCCTGCTGACCAAATTGCAAAATATGCTGCAAAATGAAATTTCCGTGCTGGTCCAACGCCAAGCGCTCATAGTCCTTTTCCACACTGTCCACAATGGAGCGTACGCACGACGAGCGCTCGCGATCACAATCAGCAAGTGCTCGTTGTACGAGCCTGCACGCGTTCGGATCCACCGTCATGCTTTCGACCTCGCTCTCGACGAGTTTCTCTACCGTATCAATCAACACTTGGCATCGCGCGCGCAGCTCGCTGCTTTCACTTCGAATCAGCGACGTGAGAATCTGCCCATGGTTGTTGCTACTAGCGCTACTGCTCGTGCTGTTGCCGCTCGCACTGCTACAACTTGCACTCAGAGTACCACCACTTGCGCTCTGCGCGTGTGAGCCTGTGCCCCTTTGAGGACTGCTTCGATGCATGCCCGTGCCTCGTGCCAGGGTTGCAGGTTTTGGCCCACGGCCAGGGCGAAGCGTGAGATCTGGGCTCAGGTCATGTTGGAGGACGAGTAGCGCCTTTTGAAGAACATGCGAGGCATGCGAATCGAGCGCCGCATCGCGGAGAATGTCCGAATCCAGCATGATTTCCTCCATGAGTACGAGGCGATCCTCGGGGCTAGACAATTCGAGGACCCGCTGCACAACGCGGCAGCCGTGAGGGTGCTTGCTCAGCTCCAGGATGCTGCCTCGCATCAATCTCGCAACCGTGTCTCGCTGGCTTTGTTCTGCATGTTTCAAAAAGACTTGGATGACATAGTTTCCAAAGAGATCCTGAGCAATCTCGAGGGCGTCAAGCATGAGCTCGTCCATGAGCGCCTTTTGGTCCTGTGCAGAGGAGCGGGGCATGAGCTGCTGCAAGTACCTTGATCCGAGTGAGTCTTGAGCAAATTCGACCACGTGCGACTGAAGCTCGCGTACGGTCGGGCGGGAGCTCTTTTGCCTGAAAGCTGAAAGCACCGCCGATGCAGGCGCTAAGCCCAGTTCACGCGAACCCTTGGCCGTAAAACCGCAGCGATTATCCCTGCTCGCACCCATGTCGCTGGCACTGGCACTGGCACTGGTGCTGCTGCTGCTGTTGACACTGCTGCTGTTGCTTTTTGCGCTGGTGGGTGCACGACCGCTTGAGTTGCCACGGGAACGAGATCCACTCTTTCGTCCCAAGGAGTCGCCACTTTCGCGGCGTGAACTTCCTGACTGTGGTGGCTGAGAAAATTGCTGCTGCTGATATGATGCAGACGCAGGAAAAGGGAAAGGCGGCATTGGCATGCCCATGGGCATTGAAAGTGGCATGCCATAGGCAGCTGGCATCATCGGGAATCCCATCGGAGGCTGGCCCATATGCATGCCAGGAGCTGCTCCTGTGTTCGTCTGCCCTGCAAGAGAGCCAGCACTGTTCATGGCCCCCATGTTCATTCCCATATTGGCATTTGCAGCCAAAGCTGCTTGCTGTTGCACTAGCATCATCTGTTGCATGTACATTGCAAAGTGCTGCTGCATTGCCTGCTGCATCGCCTGCTGCTGATCCGACATCATCGGGACACCAAACGCATCCCAGGCGCCTTGCTGTGGCGACTCTGCGCCACAGGTTTGCGGCGCGCTGGTCGCCCCCGGCCCCTGGCCCGTGTACGTGATGCCTGCAGAGCCTTTACCCATGCTTGAGGAAGGGTCTTGGTGAAGTGACATCGGCGGCGGCAAAGGTGATGACGGCGTAGAACCCAAGTCGGACGAGAACCCAGGCGGAACAGGCGAGGAGGGCGAGAGCATTGGCGATGCGGAATCAATGGACCCGATTTCGCTTGCATTCGACACCGCGCGGCCTCGGCGAAATTGCGCTGCAGAGGTGAGCAGCTCAACTTCGCTCGAGGTATCGACCTCGAGGGTTGAGTCGCAAAGGCTCTGAACAGCACCATCGTCTTTGGACTCTTCAGTTTCCCCTGGCTCGGGGGTGCGACGGTCAAAGAGCATTTCGGGGAACGCGCGCCGAACGAGCGTCGCAGAGTTGACACGACGAAGGCTCATTTCCTGGTGGTCCTCGCCAGAACCCGAAGCGCGCTCGGGTGAGCAGGGGCCACTCGCCCTGCCATTCCTTCTCTTGCCTCGGAATGCTCCGCCACCCAAGCTTTCTGTACCCTCACCACAGTCCCTGAACTCGTCGACCTCCTCGTCATCGTCATCGTCTTCATCGTAATTGTCAGCAACCTCACTCATGGCGGGAAGCGTCGTCCACTCTGGCGGGTGCTCGTACGCCCCAGCTTCCCTTCTGAGACGAAGATGATCAGGTCCGCCTCGGAGGGTGTTTCCTGAGAGCGAGTTCGGAAAGTTGGCAAAGGTGGCTCGACGAAAGAGTTTCTTTTTGTTGGCTTCGGACGGCGAGTGAGAATGATGCATACCCGATGTGCCAAGTGGGGTGTCTAACGCGGTCTCGGTATTTCTGGCAGCTGCGACAATGGCCTCGGCGACGTCGTCATCCTGAAAGAAACTTGCCGATTTCTTGGGTAAGCGAGGGGTCTGTCCCGTGGTTGTCAGGAAGTCAAGTAGCGTGGACGATGCAAGTTCTTGCGGAATGTCATTACAAACGCTAGAAACGTTGTCAAACATGTTGTTGTTCCATGTACAGGCATCCCACGTCAGTGACTTG
The DNA here is from genome assembly GCA_000818945.1 of Schizochytrium sp. CCTCC M209059. NCBI lineage: Eukaryota > Bigyra > Thraustochytrida > Thraustochytriidae > Schizochytrium > Schizochytrium sp. CCTCC M209059. Next base: position 478,150 of record KN805379.1, on the reverse strand, counting down.
CAACGTTTAAGTTTGCTGATGTCCACATCGAATGCGGGCGCATGGGCGTTTTGGTTTGCGGAGTGGCCGCAATTCTCACGTTCCGCCCCGACTTGACCCTGTGTATGGTCCTGCTCGTGATGCTGCAGATAATTTTGCGCCATCGTCGCAACAAAAATGTAGGAATTCAGGGCTGAGACGACGAGCGTCTTTCAATCTTTTGCTTGTTTGCGTCTGGGTTAGGTCGGGAGCGAGGGGAGGGAAGAGATAGGAAGAAAGGGGGGTTCAAGACCGACTGAATGGGGAGCGAGCTTCGCTCCCGATTTCTTACTTCGAGATTTGCTGGTTGTCTAGCAAGGCGAACGTTCTGCTTTGCTTCAGTCTTGCAGCGAGCAAAAAGGTTTGTTTCTGGCCGAGATATGTGTGTCTTGCCTCTTTTCTGTTTTTTAGCTTCGCAGTGGAGCGTGCAGCAAAGCGCGTAAAGCGTGCGAAGGGTACGAAGGAGGAGTGGACTTTGTAAACGTCAATCAAAAATGTATCGATCGCGATTGGACGCCCTCGAGCGCACGAGCTCAAACCAGGTCCCGCGCCCGAGACAGACTGCCAGGCAAGCAGGCAGGCAGACAAAGGGCGACGACTCGCTGGCTGGCGCGAACTTTAGCGCGCTGTCCAGATTTGTGCTGCTGATCGGGTTTGCCCTCCCAGTGAGGTGAACGTGACACGAGTTGGGTCGGGTTGCGTTGGCTGTAGTCTCGTCCAAGTAAAAGCGCGGAGCTCTGGACGTGTCCCAAACGGTCCCTTCGACGGCGCCCGACGGTATATGCTCGCCCAGCGTGCTGGCTTGGGACAGACGTGACGCTCGTCTTCGCCACTCGTCTTCGCCGCTGGTCTTCGTAGCCCCGTGCGCCGGGCTTCCCCGCGGGCGCAAGTCCGCTGGACGAGGTCTGAGCGCTTGGCAAATGGGACGATTGCTCGAACGGGTGCCGGCCCCCTCACCTCGTCGGGCTTTGCAAGGCGAGCTCTGGTCTGCAGCACGCCTGTGACTGCACGAGACGTGTCTCCTCCGTCGGCGCTTTGCGCAGGGAGAGATGGAGAGCGAGCGAGCGAGAGAGAGAGAGAGGCAACGAGAGGAATTGAGAAATTGAGAGGGAACGATGAGCGAATAGACGTGAGCAGGCGAGAAACTTGAAGCGACCCCCCCCCTCACTCCCTCGCTCCCTCCATCCCTCCCTCAGACTCCCCACTTTCCCTTCTTCATATCAGACTTTAACTTTATTGCTACCGGTCAAAGACAGAACAAATGTCCAAAATGTCTGCTGTGATCAATTTTGTCTGTCACTAGCTGATCAGCACAAGCTACTGTAGGCAGCACAAGCCACTGTAGGTATGTGAGTATGTAGTATCTAGCTATCAGTCAATACTTTGGCGGCAGCTACCGCTTGAGCCGTCGACGAAGCAAGCGCACCACGCAAAAAGTAAAGTATAGGCCTAAATGACACGGAAAGAAAAATCGTAACGGAATCTAACGGAATCTAACGGAATTTCGTCACAGGTCAATTTGGTCACGGGTTCTTACTACGTATGTAGCCTGCAAATGAAGAGAAAGGCGAAATGGATATCTATCCATAAGATAAGATTCATTGGTATAGGTAGGATTGCTCGCTGTGAGAGATGCAATCATAGAATTGCTTACAGTATAGTAAGTCAAGGGATAAACGAGAAATAAGAAAAAAGCCAAAGCGTTCCTTGCAATTTTTATAATGTACTTCTTCGACAACAGGAAAAAGGTAAAAATACAGCGTCAAGTCCGTCTCTCATAGAGCAAAAGGTAGGGTTCCTGTGCTTGAACACGAGACCAGGGCGCATCCGATACCACATCGTCACTGATTTCCTCCCACGTAGACTTGGTGCCATCCTCGTGAAGCACGGCGCCTTTGCGAACGAAAACTGTATAGTGGCCCGATCGACACGTGCGCCCGTAATGAACAACGAGTGCGCGTAGATCATAATGTAGCCTTTTCTTGAATGCTAAAGTTTCTGGGAAAACGACCCCAGCGTCAATCTTGGCACCCGAGTTGTCAAAGCGCTTCAAGTGCAGAACAAATATCCGTGGCATGCGCAAAAAATCTGTAGTTTTGGTGGCATGCACTTTTGCAGCACAACTGTCGCAGGCATAGGCATTTTCACCTTGGAGCACTTCGGCTTCCGCGACGCGGTCCAACAGAGAAACAATGCTCGTGCCTGCCGGCTCATTTGCAATGGCAAGACTGACGTCGAGGATCGACTCTGCGCGTCCGGACACCGTCTTGCACCGCGAGCATCTGATGCTTGTTCGTACGCCAATATCAAAGATGCTCTCAACGCTCAAACTCGCTCCATCTTGGGACGACGCGGAATCCGAGCGCGCTAGATGCTTCCTGCTGCAGGCCATGAGTGCCTCAATAAAGCATCTGAGAAACTCGTGCGCGTCTTGCTGGTCCACAAGACGTCCGCGAGCGGAGACAGGCTCTAGACCCATGCATTGTAAGAATGCAAGGGGCGGATGCACGGGACCATGCGCTTTGGCGGAGGATAGCTCTTGCAACAGAGCGCCCATTCTACAAAGATTGCAGAGATTCTCCTCGCATCGCGACCCCGCGCCCTCTACATCGTGACGTATCGCGTCGCAAAAGCTAGGGCAATGGGCTAAGCTCTGTAACACAGAATTCATGAAGCACAAGTTGTTCCCCAAATTCCAGAAACCTCGACTTTTGGTTGGGCAGGCAGCATGTTGTGCTTGCACACGTGACGTACCATCCTGCTGACTGTCGCGTAAGAGAGGCAAACATCTTGTGGAGGGCGAGTCGTGCAGTGGCTGCTGGACCTCGCACGGTGTGGATATCGTTCTCGTGGGTGAAGCGGGATGTCGTATATCGGCACTGACAATTCTATTTCTATCCGCATCCGCACGCGTGCAAGCAGAAGATGAGGATGCGGTTTTTCCCAATTCAGATCGCAGAGACGCACGCTGGCGAATTGCAGACGGATTGAACAAAGGTGGAGAACACGACGATGAGGGCACATGATGTGGCTGATTTGATGGCGGGCCAGGATGCTTTGTATTTGTGGGGCTTGTGGATATGGAAAGACGACAATTTCGCTTTTTAGATCGGTGCAGACTCAACTCAAGCTCCAAATTTCGAGGCGATGCCCCTTGGACGGTGCTGCGAGGCACTATTGGTATTTCGATCTTGCGAGACGCGACTGACTGATTATTGACAGGACTAAATCCTGTGAGAGCGTGGGCAGGAAAAGAGTATCGCGCTCGCTTCGAAGACGGCTCCCCGCTTTGCGCCGACGTCCACTTCACCAGCCCAACGGAGCTTAGCATGGTACGAATCGCGCGGAAAGGCTTTGCGAGCCAAGAAGCGGACGTTCTCCTGTTGTCATTTTGGCTCGAAATCTGGTTTGCTCTTCCCGTCGAGGACCACGATCTCTCCTCCCTCGGGGCCAGTTCTTCCCAGCCGCGCCGGCGCTTGACGCCGACCTGCATGCGTCCACGTAGGTGGGGGAGAAAGTGAGAGGACGGACGACTTGGGTCAGGCAGGGAGGGTCTCGAGCTCTCTCTCGAGGTCCTCCTGCTCGCCGAAGTTGGGCCAGGTAACCTCGCTGGCGGAGGGAGAGAGGCGGCGGCCGGCCTCGCTCCCGCTGCCGCTCCGCTGCCTGAGAGTCTCTTTGTCTGTCTGCCTGTCTGCCTGTCTGCCTGCCTGCCTGCCTGCCTGCCTGCCTGTGCAGCTGCTCGTTGCTTGCCGGTCTGCTCGCCCGGCCAAGCTCGCTCCGTGCTCGCTCGCTGCTGCCGCCGCTGCTGCTGCTGCTTCTGCTGCTGCCTGCTTTGGCCTCTCCTTCTTCGTCTCTCTCTGCTAGTCACGAGCGAAGGCCGAACACGAAGACGGACACGAACACGAGCACGCAGAACGAACGACCCGGGCCGGCGCCGCGGGCAAGCAGAGCGCGGTCGCGCGGGCGC
>KN805379.1:403208-457857 GCA_000818945.1 Schizochytrium sp. CCTCC M209059 | reverse complement strand
CGGGCCCGCGGCCGCCGCCACAACGGACACCCCGGGGAACGCGGGGCGCGCGGGGAACGCGGGGCGCGACGGGCGGGAAAAAGCGCGGGGAGGGACGGAGGAAGAGAGCGCCGAGGCTGCGTGAGTGATAGGGCAGAGCAAGCAGAGCAGAGCAGAGCAGAGCAGAGCAGAGCAGAGCAGAGCAAGCAGAGCAAGCAGAGCAGGCAGGGCAACCCACTCGAACTTGAAGGCACGCGGGCGCGACGCCGAGGCGGGCGAGGGCGGCAGCCTCGAGCAGGGAGGGCAGCGCGCAGGCGGCGGGCGCGCGGGCAGGCAGTCAGGCAGGCAGGCAGGCAGGCAGGCAGGAGGCAGGCAGGCAGGAGGCAGCGGCGGGGCAGCGGGGCCGGGCCAGCCAGCGGGCGGGGCGGGCGGGCGCGGATCGGGGTGGCCCCGCGAGGCGAGGCCCGGCCGGGTTCGTTGCCTGGCGTCGCGCGGGCAGGCGATCAGACAGGCAGAGGCAGGCAGGCAGGCAGAGGCAGGCAGGCAGGCAGGCAAAGCGCCAAGGAAGGCAGCCTAGCCTCGCGGGGAGGGCAGGGGCCGCAGCCGCGCGCGACAGAGAAGGAGGGAGGGAGGGAGGGAGGGAGGGAGGGAGAGACAGGCAGGCAGACAGACAGACAGACAGACAGACAGACAGACTGCGTGCGGGCGTCGCGGGCGCTCGAGAAGACACAGAGCCGCCGGGTCGCGTCGCTCGCTTGCTCGCGTGCTCGCGGGCGTGCGCGTGCTAACTGCGCTCCAGCAGCGCCAGACAGACACGCTCGCGAGGGGCGACGGCTTGCGCCGTGCCGCGGCCATCGCAGCTCGACAGTCCTTGCGCAGTGCCGGCGTGTCTGGCCTCGTGAGGCTGCTGGTACTCCTACTTCGAGGGAGCCGCCATGAACGACTACCCGCGCAACCTGCACATTGACCTGAGCAAGCTCCGCGCGCAGACGCTCAAGCGATACGCGTGGTACTACCACCTGGACGCCAAGACGACGACGCGCGCAGATCTGGCGTCAAAGTGCGCGCAGCACTTTCTGTGCCACTACGAGGTGGACGAGGGCGAGGTGCTCAAGTCCTTTGTGAACTTTTGCCAGAACCCGAACGCGACCTCGGCGCGGGGGAAGAATGCAGCGCAGATCCCGGCAGGGCTTCAGAACCGCGCTGCCTCGACGGCGTCTACGGGGCGGCCCATGAAACGCTCGGCGTCGAGCGTGGGCGCTGGCAGTGGATCTGCTAGCAACGGCACGGTGTCAGCCGAGCCACCGTCGAAAAAGAGAAAGCAACAAGTCGTTCCCGAGGGCAGGTTGGTGGCCGCCAAGATCAAAGACAACTGGATGTTGTGTCGCGTCGTCAAGTACACCAAACGTAAACGTGTCTACAAGGTTGAGGACGCAGACGAGATGGCCAAGGAAAAGGTCACTTTCGATGTTGCCCACGACGACCTTATTGTGCTTCCGACAGAGGACGAGCTCGCGCAGGTGCGGCCTTTGAATAAAGGCACCCGTGTGCTTGCACGATTTCCCAAAACCTCCACATTTTACGACGCAACCGTGGTACGCAAGGTCGAAAAGAGCAAGCGTCTCATTGCGTATGGTTTGCGCTTCGACGGCGACGATCGCGACGAGAAAGGGGCCATTCGCGTCGTTGAGGTCAGCGCCGAGGAGGTTGTCTTGCCGGACGGCTCACGATGACCGAACACCGAACAAAGGGAAGCGAAGCAACGATGCGCAATGGTGAGAAAGAATGAAACAAAGTGGGAAAAGGAGGTAGCGCGCGCGCGAGAGAGAGAGAGAGAGAAAGAGAGAGAGAGATCAAGCAATTTGTCTTTCTTGCAATAGTCTATCCATTTCGAATGCTTCGCTCTCAATCATGGATCTTCACGCACATGAAGCAGAGAGTGCTGCACGCCTATACATGTAATAAGGACGCATTTTAAGATGGATAGTTTGAGTCAACGAAGTGTGCGAAACCGATGATGTTCTCCGTTCAGTTGCCATATTTCTTGTCATTATGCTCACAACAGAATGTGCATTTGCGAAGTCTCTCTGTTGTCTCATCGCATTTTGATATGGATGGGTCGAGTTAATGAAATGTGCAAAATCGACCATGTTCTCCGTTCATTTGCCATTTTGTTCGTCATTGTACTCTGGGCAGGATGTATACACTTGCATGTCTCCGTTGTCCCATCCATGTTGATGGGATCATGACATTTTCCTTTCTTCGGTGACACATTGGCACGTGTTCAAGCGAAGTCAACATTCAAGCCGGGATTATTGGTGGTTTACCTCGGATTTTCCATTCATGAATAAATTACTGCCCAATGACACCATTTCTATTTGCCTTGCGTTTTCGTCAAAAAGTCATGAGATAAGTCAAACGACGGCTTCATGTCCCTTGATGTTCATGCATTTGTAAGAGCGTCAAGTCTGCCTGCCTGCCTGTCTGCCAAGGGGTTGAATGCAAAGAAGCTACAACGACAACGCAGCAGCTTGGACTGATTGCTTGTTCTCACATCGTAAATGTTGATGAAACCTTGGGTTATCGACCGGTATACGGGTCTGGTTTGCTTGCTCTACCCTATCATTTACAACAAGATTTCCTCTCTACTCTTCAAGCCATCGCAGCGGACGATACGGTGTTTTTATGATCCCAGTCTTTAAGCCATCGCGGCGGTCGATGCAGTGCGTTTATGATGCCGAGTTGACCTGCTCACCTTCACTGCTTGCGGCGGCGGCTTGCGGCGACATTGACGCCGAGTTGATGAGCTGACCCGCTGGCTGGCATGACAGGCCGGTGGCCGATGGCGAGTTCAATGATCCAAGCAGTAAGTCAAGTCATGTTGGCGTCTAGTTTATCAATTGCCGGAGGGCGTAGGCCGCGGCCACTGGCATGTATGTGGCGGAAGCGGATCCTTTGGACATTGCGCGGTTGCTTCCAGGCGTCTGTCTGTCTGCATGAGGCGGAAGCGCGGCTCAACTCGAATGTGCCGGGCCGGCCCTTGGGAATGAATGAACGATCGCTTGGAAATGTCGTCCCATCCGCATCACGGGGTGGCGCTCGTCCTCATGAGGATTCGCAGACCACTACTCTTGCATCGATTTCGGCCTTGGCTTCGGCCACAGAGGCCGGCCCCCGTGTCCGCCCGGGTAGCCAGCCTTCTGCGAGCTGTGCCTACTGAGCGTGCTGGCGCGGCATTCTGTGTTCGTAGTAGTTCCGGCATGTTCGTCGACGACTCATTTCCTGTGAGTGAGAGCCCTCTCTCCTCCACCAGTGACTGTGAGTGTCACTTCGTCATTCATTCCTGCACGCATAGTGCGTGCAGTGCATCCGATATGCCCTCGAAGTCGCTTCTGTGGCAAGGCGATCGATGCACGCACGAGCAGGCCACAGCCGCGCTTTCCCGCGCGCTCCCGCTCGCACGCTGGCGCTCGCAGCACTCCCAAAACGGGACGGGCGTTTGATCATTCGCCGAGACGAACGGCATTCGGCGCGACGGCGCGCGTTCGCCAGCGAGGCGCCAGCGAGGCGCCAGCGAGGCGACGCTTCGGGCTCGTTCTCGCCCGCGCGCGCTAGTCAGTGCGCTGCCTCACCTCACGCGCCTGCCGAGACATGCCGCGAGGTCAGCCAGCACCGAGGTGAGTGAGTCCCGCCCGCAGCGCCCGTCTCCGCCTGCCTCGGCCGCTGCTCCAGCTAGCTAGCTAGTAGCTGCGTAGCTAAAGGCGCCGGCGCCCCGCGAACTCGGGCCAGCCTGAGGCCAGGCCAGCCAGGTCACGCGGCGAGGGCCGAACGAAGCGAAGCGCTTCCCGCGAGACGAGCGCGCCGACTGTGAGCGAGTCTCTCTCACAGCGAGAGGAACGAATACAGGAACGAGGCGGGACGCGCCCGAGCGAGCTTGAAGCTCGAGCTGGTAGCTAGCTGCGCGGCCAGTGCAGGCAGGCTCCCCGGGCAGGCAGCTGCAGCTGCAGCGGTGGTGGCAGCGCAGACGGACGCTGCGGCCCCGGGGAGGGAGGGAGGGAGGGAGCCTGGCTGGCTGGTTGGTTCCTGCGTCACCCGCTCGCTACGCTGCCCGCCCTGCCCTGGCCTGCCGCGGCCGACGGCGGCGGCGTGACAAGATGTTCAAAGATGCACGGGCATCGAGGGTGGTCCGCGGCGCTGGGCCACGGCGCTGGCAGTGGCGGGCGCAGCGTGGGCGCTGCCGCTGACAGACATGACATGACAGACAGCCAGCCTGGGAGCGAGCTCTGTCTCGTGACTTTTTGACGCGTCGGAAGCGGAATCAAGTCAGCAGCCCGTCCACCGCTCCCCGCTTGCTCGCCGACTTGCACGCCTGCCTGCTCTTGCTTGCGGATGAGTGATCGCTTGGTGCGGCCTCTGTCTGCCTCGGCCAACAAGTAGCGGTGCTCGCTGAGCTCCGAAAAGATACAGACGCAGACACTGCAGAGAGAGAGACCTGAGACAGACAACAGCCAGATAAAGGCAGAGAGACAGTCAGACAAACAGAGACAGACAGACAGACACAGTCGCCTCATGATGAGAAAGCGCTACTAACACTGACCAGCTGCCAGCTGCGCAGAAGGGAGAGGGGGGAGAGAGGGAGAGAGAGAGGGAGAGAGAGGGAGAGAGAGAGATAGAGAGGGAAAGAAAGAAGCAAGGAAAGATTGATTGATCGAAGGGCCGAAGCGGAGGGCAAGCAGACCTGCAACGCCGCCCGCTTCGAACAAGACCGCCCGCAAAGACAGACGTCGACGCTCGCACGCTCGCACGCAAGTAAGCAAACAATAGCAGCAAGATGCTCGCCCGTGCCTCGGCCGCCAAGACCCTCCTCGCCCGCGCGGGCACCCGGCAGATGTCGGCCGCCTCGCTCGCGGGCACCTTCAAGCTTCCGGACCTCGACTACGACTACGGCGCCCTCGAGCCCCATGTGAGCGCCAAGATCATGGAGGTGCACCACACCAAGCACCACCAGGCGTACGTGACGAACCTGAACGCGACCCTCGAAAAGTACGCCGAGGCCGAGGAGAAGGGCGACATGGCCACCATGATTGCCCTCCAGACCCCGCTCAAGTTCAACGGCGGCGGCCACGTCAACCACTGCCTCTTCTGGGAGAACCTCGCCCCCCCCAGCAGCGGCGGCGGCGGTGAGCCCTCGGGCGACATTGGCAGCGCCATCCAGAGCAAGTGGGGTGGCTTTGAGGACTTCAAGAAGGAGTTCGCCGCCAAGGCTGTCGGCGTCCAGGGCTCCGGCTGGTGCTGGCTCGCCTGGGACCCCATGGAGAAGAGCGTCCGCATCGTCACGACCGCCAACCAGGACCCTTGCTCCACCACTGGCTGCAAGCCCCTCCTCGGTCTCGACGTCTGGGAGCACGCCTACTGGTGGGATGTCCAGAACCGCCGCCCCGAGTACATTGAGAACTCGTGGAACATCTACAACTGGTCCAAGGTCGAGGAGCGCTTCAAGGCTGCCAAGTAAGCGATCAGAAGTTCCTCCCTCTTCTTTATACCTTTTTCCTTTTCCTTTTTTTTTTTTTCTGCGCCTTTTCGTCTCAATTTTGACGATTCCTAAGTGGCAAGAGGTATCACGGCGTACGTGCAAAGATTGAACCATTTTTTTTTCCCTTTCCTTTTCGACCTTTTGTACTGTTCGCGAGTCACGAGTCGGACACTTTGCAGGCGGGTAAATTGCATGTAAAGAGAGAGAGAGAGAGACCTCCCATGAGTAATGCTTGCGACAAATGATCATGAGGGCGGATAAGTTGCGTGTGAGCTTGTTGCGAAGCAAAATCTCTGCTTCGCATCACAAGCGGGGCATAATTTGGGATGACCCCCAAAATAAAATCTATCGTACGCAGACGGCAACGTGTATGTGTGTGTGAAATGCTCTTGACGATTCGTCAAGGAACGGAATTTTTTCTTTCTACAAAGATGAATTTTGATGGATTCTTGATTTTTAGATGAAGAAAAAGAAGAAAAGATTCACCTAACCTTGACAAAGGTCCAAATGCTGTTTGTTTGTTTGTTTGTTGCTCATCTGATGCTTTGATTGCTTTGTTTGCTTGTACTACACAGACGAACCACTTTTTAAAAAAATAGGAAACGAAAAGAGACAGCGGATAGCTAGCTGCCTCTCGGGGAGCGTCAAAAAACGCAAAAGAGCCTCAAGTTTTTGAGTTCATGCGACTGGTGATAAGGACCCGAGGGTCGGTTATGCAAGGCTTAGTACCTCCCAGCAGAGAGTCTGAGGAAAAAACAATCGAATCTAGCTAGCTGCTGCTTCAGCTTCCGCTGTCGCCGTAGATCACCACTACCGTTGCCGCCGCTGCCACTGTCGCCATTTGCATTTTCGCACGCATGCGAGACTGACTGTGCGTCTAGCCTCGGAGATGGAGGCTTTCCCACATGGGACTCTCAAAAAAGCCGGCATCGCCAGAGTCCAGCTTACGCGCCTCGACTGCCGTCTTTTGCAAGCAGCGAATGAGGTGCTTGTTGGACTCGATAAAGTCCATCTCTACATAGTTTAGATTGTGCTTGGCGCAAAGCTCGATAAGAAGCTTGCGCGCCACGCGCAAGTTCCGCCGCGGAAGACGCGGCCACAAGTGGTGCTCAATCTGAAACTGCAGGCCACCGTGGAACCAGTCCATGTAAAGCGGGCAGGTCACATCTTGGCTCGTGCGCAGCTGATGCTCAATCCAGTTGTCAGTGTTCTTTCCATGATAAGTTTCCATCATAAAGTGCGAGATGCAAATCTGCACATGCAAGATGCCAGCCACGGCGTAGGAAAGAACAATATAAGGAATGCGCTCGTTCGCGGGCAACGCCGAGACAAAGAACCCAAACCAGACCCAAAAGATGGCCAGCGCGGTCATCTCCGAGTAACGAAAATCGCAGCGCTCTTTGGACAGAAGCGTGAGCCAACTTTGCACAATAAGGTTGAAGCGAGCCACCATCATGACCGGATAGTAGAGAATGTGCTGATAGCCCACAAAGAAGCGCGAGAAGAAGTCGGCTTCGAAAAAGCGGTCGTGAAAGGTGCTGTAAAAGCGCTTGAAAAGCTTGTTCGTGATGGCCAGAAAGGGCAGGTGCTGGATGTCCGGATCGTTCTCGACGCTATTGGTGACACAGTGATGCGTATTGTGCGAGAGCTTCCACCAGCTAAGCCCGACGCCGCCGAGCATGTCGCCGATGAATCCAGCCCAGAAAAGATCAGTGTCGCGGTGGTGCGAGACGGCGTTGTGGCCGGCGTCGTGGCCGACAAAGGCCATCTGCTGCCAGAACATGGCCATGAAGACAGCGGAGACCATGTGCGCCGAAAAGCTCGAGCAAAAGAGAACGCCATAGAGCGCCGGCGCGAAGAGCGATCCGAACCAAATGTACTTGGCCATGTAGTAGTCGCTGGTGTTCTCGAAAAAGCCCCGCGCCAGGAGTCCTTGGCGGATGGCACGAAAGTCGCGCACAAGCGGGGGGACAGGGGTCTCCTCGATGTCGCCAATGTAGTACTGCGGCAGCCATCGCTCGATGATGGAGGCCGGGTGGAACTCTGTAAAGGCGTCCGTCCCGTCCTTGCCGGTCGTATGCACCATGGGCCGCCATCCGCCGGGATGGCGCTCCACATAGGGGGTCACGTTGAAGACCTTGTTTTCGATGACGACCCAAAGGTCGTCGCGAGCGCAGTGCTGCTTGACCTCGTCCCAGGAGAAGACCTTGTTGCCGAGTTCTTTGCGCTTCCGCGCGTACACGGCCGCCTCCTTGGGCTTGGCCACGGCCTTGCCGCCCTCCTCGCGCCAGACCATGCCCTCGCCCGGCGAGACGGGTTCGCGCGCGGTGTACTCGGAGGGGGGCGTCTGGTTGTAGACGAACATTTGGCCGAAGAGCGACGCCACGAAGACCACGGCCATGACGGCCACGGCCACGATGTGCGCCGCCTCCGCGGCCTCGGGGCCGGCCCCGGAGGCGGTGCCGTTTGTGACATTCGCCAGCGCCTCCATGGTGGCGGCCATGCTGCGCTCGCTCGCCTCTGCGGTTCTTCTCTTGGCGTGCCCCGGCTGCTTGTGCCTCGCGGCGCTGCTGCTGCTGCCGCTGCTCCTGCGCAGCTGGCGTGGCCGGGCGGCGCTGCAAAGCACAGTTTGCGCGCGACGGCGAGGGCTTTGCTGGCCTCGGAGCTCGCTCTCTCTCTCTCTCTCTCTCTCAAAGGGGACGGGCGAGCAAGGGAGAAAGCAAGGTGGCGGCAGGAGGCGCCGATGACGACGGCCGCACCGCGCGCCTCTCCGTCCCTCCCTCCCTCCGAGGCGGCGGCGCGGGCGAGGCAGGCAGGCGGGCAGGGAGAGAGCCGGGGAGAGGACGGAGAGAGGGCCGCAGGCAGGCAGGCAGGCAGGCAGGCAGGCAGGCAGGGAGGCGAGCGCAGGCGGGCGGAAGGCGGAGGCAGCCGGCAGGCTGGCACTTGCTCGCGTGCGCGCCAGAGAGGTTGGTTACTCCTAGCGGGGAGCGAAGGAGAAGAAGTAGACCTAATGGCACAAGAAGTAGAAGTATAATAGGCTTGGGTGTATCTTGAGCAGAGGCACGCGCGTCCCGCTGCGGATAGCTAGCTAGCTCCCTAGTCATCTCCTACTTCCGTAGTTCTTACAGTGATAAGAGCGAGGAAGGAGGCGCGTGTGCACGAAGCAAGCACGCGCGCGAGGTGAGATTCGTAACCTTCGTGATGAGGGCGGCAAAAGGCACGTTGTGACTGCGAGATGCGACAGCGACCCTTTGGTGCCTGCACCGACACGGATGCAGAGGATACGAGGCGCAGCAGCTACAGCTAGGCACGGACGCCTTCTTCATCTGCGGCATCAGTGGCAGCCAGCAAGATTACTTTTACTTACCGTGTGCTTACTACTCACGCATCTGCTACCGAGCGGGCTAATCCAAATCCTTGCCTGCGATGCACACCGCACAGAATAAAGTCATTCACCATGCATGGTCACTGTCACAAACAATCAATCTACGGCAATCAGTCCACGAGTGTATTATTGAATGACGGACAGTGAATCCCGCCAAGAAATGAATGCATGCCAAGAAATGAATGCATGCCAAGAAATGAATTCATGCCAAGAAATGAATGCCAGAAATGAATGAATAAATGAATGAATGAATGAATGAATGAATGAATGAATGAATGAATGAATGACATCGCAGACACAAAAAGCATAGCTAGCAAGTCCTTGTCTGGTAGGTATGAGCAAAAGCCCGGTGTGCACTAACAGTAACTGCTACATTAGGTATAACTGGCCGCGCGAGACACGGAGATAAAAGGGAGACGCGACGCGCTCGCCACTGCCATCGGCTTGCGGCAGCTGGCTTGTGGGCTGGCAGGTCTGAGGCTGCTGGCCTCGGCCCGCTTATTTGAGCGACAATTTGTTGGTGGCTCATGTCTCTCGAAAGCAGAAAGGGGCGACCAAGGGATCGAAATCGATAGACCGACCGATCGATCGATCGATCGATCCGCCGCCGGAAGGTAGGCCTATGATCAGTAAAAGCAAGCAAGCACCGTCCATGAATCTGAGGGAGGCCTCCCTTCGTTCAGGCTTCCCTCCTTCGCATCCATCCTCTCGCGGCCGCTTCGTGACGCAGCCAGGCATGTGGATCGATCGATCGATCGATCTGTGCCGTGTCGTGTCATGGTGGCCGAAGTGGATTGATTCTTCAAGTTGGTCGAACAGCAGCAGCAGAGACACCTACTACCTACCTCGAGGATTGTTGACTTTCTTCTCCTCTCCTCCCCGCCTTCAAGTTCACAGCGCAGAACGGAGTCCACTCCGCGCCTCCCGAGCAGAGAGGAAGGAGAGGAGACGGAGGGAGAGGGAGGGAGGGCCTGCCTTGCCTCTCTCGCACCGAGACCCCCGCGCACCGACCACTGCCCGTCAACTTAAACGCAAGCAAGCCAGCCAAGCCAGCCAGGAGACGACTGCGACTCCAGCAGAGCAGAGAGAGAGGAGGGGAAGGAAGGAAGGAGAGGGAGCGTTCTCTGCAGAGAGGCAGGCAGGCAGGCAGGCAGGCGCGCACCCCGCTCGCTCGCACGCAGGCAGGCAGGCAGGCAGGCAGACACGCGGGCACGCAGGCACGCGGCACGCAGGCAAGCAGGCAGGCACGCAGGCAAGCAGACAGCTAGCTAGCTTGGCTGCGTCCACGGGGCTCGCGCGGCCGCCTTGGTCGCTCGGGGCTTTCGTCGTCTGCGCCGGTCGGGGCAGGCAGGCGGGCATCGCGGCGTACGGCACGCGCGGAAAGCCCAGGCAGGCAGGCAGGCAGGCAGGCAGGCAGGCTCTTTGTAAAGAAAGCAAGCAGCCAGCCAGCCTCGTGCATCTTCAACCTGTTTCCTTCCCTTCGCAGTTGCAGAAGCAAGCGGTCGGTAGCGGCGGCGCAAGTGCATCGAAAGGAAACGGCGGAGCGGCGTGCGGGCAGCGCGCGGCGCACGACCGAGTGCGGCGAGCAAGCGTCTGCGAAGACCCCGCGCACCCGCTCATCTCACCCTTTGTGTGGATCCGGTCCGATTCGATTCACAAGCAGGTACGACGAACGAGCGCGGCACGGAGAGCGTGTGCGAGGACTCGAACAAAGGACGCAGGGCTCGACGTCGGAGCAACGCTGCGAAGCAGCTGTTGTAGCTTTTCCCGCTCGCCGACACCGCAGCTTCTTGCCGGAAAGACAGACAGGAAGACGGACGTAGAGCGTTGCGTCTTGCGCACGCGCGTAGGTATCAATCAACCATGAACAACATTAAGTGCGTCGTTGTCGGCGATGGCGCCGTTGGCAAAACGTCCATGCTCATCGCCTACACAGAAGGAAGATTCCCGGCAGACTACGTGCCGACCGTCTTTGACAACTACGAGACAAACCTTGTTGTCGATAACAAGGAAACCTACCTTGGGTAAGTTCATTCCATTCCTTCGCATTTACACACGCATTTACAAACGCTCGCAAACAATCATCGACATGGCAACGCTAACGAATCGCTTGCGCTTACGCTACACGATACCACTCGCCACAGACTTTGGGACACCGCAGGGCAGGAAGAGTACACGCGTTTACGTCCACTTTCATACCCGCAGACTCAAGTCTTTCTCGTCTGCTTTGCCATCAACTCACCAGTATCATTCAAGCATGTGGAGACCAAATGGAGGCCAGAAATCATGCACCACTCCCCCGGCGTCCCATTTATCATTGTTGGCACCAAGTGCGACATTCGCACCGACAGAAAGGTCGTCGAGGCCCTTGAGGCCAAGGGAAAGCCACTCAAGTCCTTTGAGCACTACTCTGAAGAGGCCACGCGCCTTGGTGCGCACACATACATGGAGTGCTCGGCGCTCAAGATGGCTGGCCTCGATGCGCTCTTTCAGGAGGCTGTACGCGCAGCGACTCGCTCCAAGGTACAATCTGCTGCCGCCACTCGTTCTAGCACAAGACGAGGCATTAGCACGAGGTCTACTGGCTCAAAGTCCAAGGCCAGCACGTCCGGAGGTGGCGGGGGTTGTGTCCTCTTGTGATCGTTCGTTCGTTCGATCGATCGATCTCCCTCGAATCACTCGCGTGCCCTTTTCCTGCTGCCACTTTTAACCTGCCCCTCTTTCGGGATGTCCTTCGCATTCGTTCACAGACTGACAATCGTTCGAGCGGACGATCGAGCGAGCGATCAATCCATCAATCAGCTAATCCATCATTCAGCCAATCCATCAGCCAGTCGTCATCTGACTAATGAAAACGGTCTCAGCCAAAGCCCATGGCGACCGACGAACGTCAGTCAGTCAGCTTTGGTCGTGAGTCGCCGACTTGGCTCGTGTGCTTGGCTGGCCCATCTACTTTCCAATTTCACACTCCGTTCTACTACTTACTTCTAGAGCACCTTGAGTGGAGGATACGAAACCTCTCTCGCTCTCTCTTTCCGTCTTCTCTTTGCTCTCTTCAATCTGCACATGCGCAGGTCATTTTCCCATTCACGCTGCTTCCTCATGGTCGGCGAGCGATCTCATTACTTTTGGACTGATGCACTTCAATTAGCCTCAGCTCAAGTGAAGTCGCACCAACAAGTTTAGATGAATGAATTATCGTCGCTCGTTAGACGCGAAACCATGCACACGTCATGCTCGGGATCGTACACAAGTCGCCGAGCTGAAAACTCGAGTGATGCTGGCGGGTGCTTGATCGCGTCCGGTCTGTAGAAAGAATTTATCCCATGTTGTATGGGTGGGAAGCTGGGCGGCTGGGTGGGCTTGTTCCATTGGATTTTTTTTTTAAGATAAAAGGCATCCTCTCTTGTTTTGTATTGTAAAATGTGTGTGCTCTCGTTTCCTGATCAACCACTTACCAAACTGGAGCCACAACTTACTTTCATTCCTGACACCCCGAAAACCAAAGTCTCCAATCGGATCGTCTCTTGATTTTACTTTTTTTTTTGAAGATTTGGCGAGCAGACACTGCCCCTGTCTCCAAGAAGTCACGGGGAAGGTAGCTGCTGTCTCGCTCGTGTCGCACCTTCCACTTTGGCTGATTGAGAGACGCAAGCAAAGCTTGCTGCTAGTCTGACTGATTGCTGCTCAAAAATACACTACGCTCTCCGTTATGTTGAGAGACCTGCACTGCAAAGAACAAGTTGAATCATAAACAAATGCGTGCAGATTGGCAGGTCCCGTCTCAGAAGCATCGGACGCGTGCCAAACAATTTGAGGAAGATGGACAAGACGTGAGATCGCACCGTAACGTGCACCTATCAACATTTCCGCGCCTCGCTCACATACATACCTGCACACCTAATGGAGCGCGAGAATCTCAACAGAACGACTTCGTGCTCGGCCCGAAGTCTAGCCGTTAAAGAGCCAAGGGAAGCGATTTATCCGTCCGGTCTCTCGTAGGAATCAGCACACGCGTGCTAATATCAATAAGCGCAAATCACAAGGTCAAAAAATAAAGGCAACGACAACTGATTTGCACAACGGCAAATGTGCAGTGAAAGGTTCAAGCGAACGCATTCACCACAAATGGTTGAGCACGACTCCCTTCTCGAATGCTGGATCAATTAAGCTGCCGGACCCCCAAGTCCTGACTGCGCACATGGAAGATAGATATGCCCAAGCTTCATCATGGCGCAATATAGTCCTGGCCTTTGTCACGTCCTCTATGAAGAAAGAGAGAAAATTCCTGGCCTGAATCAGATAAATAAATCAATCGCCTATCTCACTTCATGATCACCCGCCTGACATCAGCATCTGAGACTCTCTCAGCTCCTTCTGCGCAACTAGACGGCTGCGTGAGCGCCGGCAGCCCAGCAGCCACGTGAACGCCCATCTGCCCGCGCGGGCTGAGCCGGCCGTCGGCGCCGGAGTGGATTTAATTCGAAGAGAAATCAAATCCCATCAGAAATCTCTGCTTCCTCTCTTTCCTACGCAGGAGCCGCTTTTCGGGTGCACACGAAAGCGAGCCACCGCGAGCGAGCCTTCGCTACGCGACGGAGGGAGATCGAGGAGCAAGCAAGACTGGCCCCTTCTCTCCGCGTGCAAAGGACGAGAAGAGTATTTTATTGAGAATCTAAGGTTTTGGACGTGAACATATCACGTTCACCCCGCGCCTAGCGTGTACGAGGCGTTCGACGCGTACACGCGTGCCGACCCCAACTTTGTCGCGTTGGCCATACCCACATGATGTTGTCCAGGAGGACCAGTAAAATTCGAGCGCGGATTTTGATTTCTGGTGGCTGGGAAAGCCACAGCACGAAGCTCTGCATTACAGAAACGCGTAAGATGACCTAGTTGCTTGCACGAGTCGCAGAAAAGGGTGGCCTTGGATCGACAGTCAGCATATGAGTGATTCTGTCGTCCGCAAGCAGCACATGGTTTGTCCAACGTCCAGGAGACACTCGAGCTCGAGGAGGGAGCGGAGGACCGAGCAGGGCCGTGCTTCGGCTTGCCCGGTCGTGTCTGGCGAGACTTGGAATTTCGGCGATTTGTTCGTTTATGCCCAGGCTGACGCGAGTCGACAGTGTGTGCAGTGCCAACAGACGACTGCAACATGACCGTCGAGCCTGAGGGTTGAGGATTCGGTTGTGCATGGCGGCAACGATAAACGAGGTGACGTCGTCAAGACTTTGCAGGTGTGCCTGCTGGTCGTTTGCCTGGTGAACGATCGGTTCAAGATCGGGTGGCAAAGATTTGAGGAAAATTGCAACGAGCAGTTTTTCTGGGATCGAGCGATGCATCATACCTTCAAGGGTTGTTCGATGCGAGAGAAAATTTGTGCGATGCTTCTCAACAGCTTCGATAGAGGCGCCTGCGCAAGGGGCCATAAGTAAACTGGAGACCTGCTGAATTGTCACATTGTCCGCTCTGCAGTAACGGTCATGAAGCATGCGGAGTACAATGACACCATCTGTGGACGAATCCATAAAGTCGCTCCACGACGAATCAGTGGAGCCGGAAAGAACCGCGTGAAGAAAAGAACCGAATTTGGGGGTGTATGGGAGGGTGCCTTTTTCCACGTTGTGAAGGGTGGTTACAGGGACACCCAACAGGTTGAGGTTTACCTCTAGTTTCGAGCGAAATTTTGCATAGGTTGCTGGAGAGATTGAGCCCGGAAACTTCTTTTGTGCGAGAAGATTTGGAATCTCAAAAATGGCCGGGCGTGTGGGAGCGTCGGCGATGCTGGTACTCGTAAACGACGCTGCGCCATCGAGGATGTTTAACTCGGTAATGATGGGATCAAACCAAGGCTTAAGTTCTGGGCCTCGAGCCTCCTTAGCCATTTGTAGCATCGCTTGCGCGAATATTTCTTCATTTTTGATCTCGTGCCCGAACAGAGCCCGACTGAAAGCTCTGATGGCTTCGTTGAGTCTAGATCTCCGCGGGTCTGGTGACGTGAACACATATTCTTCCTGTTTCAAAAATGGCGGTCGTGGAGTGTCGGCCTCCAGATCACTATCCGCCACCTCCTTCGGCATCATATTTTTCTTATTGTTGGGGTCCTTAGAACGCTCGCGATGGCAGAGCAAAGGAGAGCTGATAACCTGTTGGAGTGTATCCGGGCGGCCAAGCCTTGGTATGAGTACTTGGCGCTCACGGGCGAGCTAGTGGCTCGCTTTTCTTCTGCTGGTTTGCTAGTCTTGTATGCAGCCAAGACAGCAATGCGCAATCAATGATCTCTGATCGCTTTCCAGCCACCGATGGCAGGCAGGCGCACGCGCGAGCTCGTGGGCGTCCCCACGGCTCTACGCGCGGCGCTGCCGCCGGTGCCCACGCGCGTCTTCGCTTAGGCTAGCGAGCGCGCAGGCGAGAAATCGAGAGACGTGAAAGAATATCTTGGATCCTTTATTAGATGAAAGAGGTATGAGTTATGCAGTGGGGAGTGACTTCTCAAGATGGAGGAGACCAGTCGTTTTAACCAGCCAGAGTGCATGATGGCACGTTTGCGTTGCGGCAAAATGCATTGCGCTAATTTGCGTTGTGGCAAACTTCTATTGCGGCGCACCGCCGATACTCTGATATTGATATCTTTGCGCGCAAATACTTTAACACTATCAACATTTCCGCGCCTTGATCACCTACCAGTACCTAAACAAGCGCGGGAATCACAACATAACGACTTCGTGCTTGTCACGAAGTCTAACCGTTAAAGAACCAAGGGAATCAATCGATTTGCCCGTCCGGTCTCTCGCAGGAATCAGCACACGCGTGCTAATATCAAGAAGCGCAAATCACAAGGTCAAAAAATAAAAGCAACGACAACTGATACGCACATTGGCAAACGTGTAGTGAAAGATTCAAGCGCACGCATTCACCACCACGAATGGTGGAGCACGACTCCCTGGTCGAATGTTGAATCGATTAAGCTGCCGGACTTCCGGGTCCTGACTGCGCACATGAAAGATAGATGTCCAAGCCTCATCATGGCGCAATATAGTCCTGGCCTTTGTCACGTCCTCTATGAGGAAAGAGAGAGAAAATTCCAGGCCTCATATCAGATAAATCAGTCACCTATCTTACTTCCTCCTCACCCGCTTCACAGCAGCATCTGAGACTCCGCTCCTTCTGCGCAACCAGACGGCTGCGTGAGCGCCGGCGGCCCAGCTGCGCACAGGTGACGGGGACGCCCGTCGGCCTGTGCGCGCTGAGTTGGCCGCGCGCAGGCAACGGGGACGCCCGCTTGCCCCGCGCGGCCTGAGCTGGCCGTCGGCGCTGGAGAGAATTCAATTCGAAGAGACATCCATCAGGAATCTCTGATTTCTCTCTTTCTTACGCAGCAGCCGCTCTTCGGGTGCACACGAAAGCGAGCCACCGCGAGCCTTCGCTACGCGACGGAGACAGAGAGGGCCGCGACAGCTCCCGCCTCCCCGCGTACAAGGACGCGAAGAGAATTCTATTGAGAATCTAAGTTTTCGGACGTGAACATATCACGTTCGCCCCGCGCCTAGTGTGTACGACTCGTTTGATGCGTACACGCGCGTCGACCCCGACTTGGTCGGGCTTCGCCGAGCGCGAACGCTCCAACACACCACACAAAAAAAATAATTGTCAAATAAATAAATCAATATACTATGTAATTACCAAAATTATTCATAATTATATTTTATATATGTGAATAAAGCATGCCTATCTTTGACTTCATTGTAAATAATATTACATTGATTAAATTTGGATACATGTTGCAGAAGTTGTATATTAATCTATTCATTTATGCAAATAATGTTTTAATTCTATGAGAATGGAGCTGAGATCATGAGGATCATTTTAATTTTGGAGTGGTCGCGCCCGGCGAAACCCGACCAAGTCGGGGTAGGCGCGCGTGTACGCATCAAACGAGTCGTACACACTAGGCGCGGGGCGAACGTGATATGTTCACGTCCGAAAACTTAGATTCTCAATAGAATTCTCTTCGCGTCCTTGTACGCGGGGAGGCGGGAGCTGTCGCGGCCCTCTCTGTCTCCGTCGCGTAGCGAAGGCTCGCGGTGGCTCGCTTTCGTGTGCACCCGAAGAGCGGCTGCTGCGTAAGAAAGAGAGAAATCAGAGATTCCTGATGGATGTCTCTTCGAATTGAATTCTCTCCAGCGCCGACGGCCAGCTCAGGCCGCGCGGGGCAAGCGGGCGTCCCCGTTGCCTGCGCGCGGCCAACTCAGCGCGCACAGGCCGACGGGCGTCCCCGTCACCTGTGCGCAGCTGGGCCGCCGGCGCTCACGCAGCCGTCTGGTTGCGCAGAAGGAGCGGAGTCTCAGATGCTGCTGTGAAGCGGGTGAGGAGGAAGTAAGATAGGTGACTGATTTATCTGATATGAGGCCTGGAATTTTCTCTCTCTTTCCTCATAGAGGACGTGACAAAGGCCAGGACTATATTGCGCCATGATGAGGCTTGGACATCTATCTTTCATGTGCGCAGTCAGGACCCGGAAGTCCGGCAGCTTAATCGATTCAACATTCGACCAGGGAGTCGTGCTCCACCATTCGTGGTGGTGAATGCGTGCGCTTGAATCTTTCACTACACGTTTGCCAATGTGCGTATCAGTTGTCGTTGCTTTTATTTTTTGACCTTGTGATTTGCGCTTCTTGATATTAGCACGCGTGTGCTGATTCCTGCGAGAGACCGGACGGGCAAATCGATTCCCTTGGTTCTTTAACGGAGCGGGGTCTCAGAAGCGGCTGTGAAGCGGGTGAGGAGGAAGTAAGATAGGTGACTGATTTATCTGATATGAGGCCAGGAATTTTCTCTCTCTTTCCTCATAGAGGACGTGACAAAGGCCAGGACTATATTGCGCCATGATGAGGCTTGGACATCTATCTTTCATGTGCGCAGTCAGGACCCGGAAGTCCGGCAGCTTAATCGATTCAACATTCGACCAGGGAGTCGTGCTCCACCATTCGTGGTGGTGAATGCGTGCGCTTGAATCTTTCACTACACGTTTGCCAATGTGCGTATCAGTTGTCGTTGCTTTTATTTTTTGACCTTGTGATTTGCGCTTCTTGATATTAGCACGCGTGTGCTGATTCCTGCGAGAGACCGGACGGGCAAATCGATTCCCTTGGTTCTTTAACGGTTAGACTTCGTGACGAGCACGAAGTCGTTATGTTGTGATTCCCGCGCTCGTTTAGGTGCTGCTGGTAGGTGACCGAGGCGCGGAAATGTTAATATTCAATGTTGGGACGTTCTCGCCCGACTAAGCCGGGCAAAGTCGGGGTTAGCGCGCGTGTACTCGTTAAACGACTCATACACGCTAACCGCAGATCAAACGTGACGTCCTAAACGCTTAGTATGAATATGCAACAAGTCGAGCAGCGTGGATTCAGAGAGCTTTCTTAATTGTTATAAATGGGATTACGGCAAAAGGTCTCGCAGTATGGTACGGCAAGACGCTCTACCATCGCGTTTGCAGATTTTGAGAACCAAGATTAGCAGCAAGTTCGGCAAGTAGCATAAATAAATGATAGTGCAAAGTGGCTGTCTCTGCTTCCCTCCCTTTCTTCTCCTTTACACATTGGTTTTCCATCCTCGTTCTATAAAACAAGCGTAACGATCCCAATCAAACCTTTTGAATTCGAGGCAAAAGCCAAGTAAACCGAAAATGCAGATGAAATGAAAATCTGCCTTCTCTTGTAGATCTTCGTGTCATAGCGTCAAGACGAATCGCTCCACACTTGTGAACGTGCGCAAAGTCACTCGCTGTTGGCATTTGCGAGATTGTATACAAACCTAGCTTCTTTCCATTGCTTTCGACATTTGACATTTCTCGTTGAGCCAAACGTCCCGAAAACAGCATCCACTCTTCTTAGCTTCATTTCGGATCGAGAGTGAGCGACGCAAGCATGAATTTGTCGATCGCGAATTTAGGCCTAGGCTCTAGTAGGCCCTTTAATGGTGTCATATCTCCCTCCTCTTATTGAGAATATTAGAGTCAAATGGATTTATTTGCAAGTCTATGTATGTATGCGAGGACCGCCACGGTAAATTCGGGTCGTCTGTCCGAAGGGGACTTGCTTTTGTCTCGAAACTTAACTTCAGATTCCGCCTTAGTTTGCCTCGTCGTGAAGACATGGTCGGCAATTACTTTGCCCACGCCACGCCACCTACAGGGTTAGACTTCCCGAAATATTGGGGTTGGTAAGTACGCGGTCAAAAAGGTGTTGATTCATATGGAAACGAAGTTGACCTCATCGCTCTTCTGGCGCTGAGGTCTGATCACATCATCTCCCTTTCCCCCCAGCCTCTGGCTGTCACATGGCAGCCCATTTTCTATAAATGATTGTTTGACATGTTTTACGCTCGATTCAAAACATAGGTCCCTTGAGACTCGCTAGCAGCGAAAGGGAGACGATTATCGCCTCAGCTCGTAGATTCACGCAAGGGAACGGAAGCTCTTTTCCCACAAGAAGATAAGAGTTTGTTTTCTCTTGCCACTATATAAATATTCCTCTTTCTTTTGAATTTGTGGGGAATCTGTCTTTCTGTGAAGCCGTCTGTGTGTACTGATATCTACCGTAGCGAGCGCCACAAAGCCTTGAGAAGTGTGGCAACGTCGTGAGTTTCTGTAGTTGAATAATGAGTGATGCGCAGTGCAAGTGCCCACCCTCCCGGCCAGCTTACTTTACTACTCACTCGTGCATAGTCTTTCAGGTGTTGATGCATGAACCCTCTTCACACACATGCTGTCATGCCTCGTAACGTGTTCATTTATACGTAATCTGCGACAAAAACAGAGTCCTTGTCGGTGACCATGACAAGACCAACCATGAAGCTTGTGCCGAACTGAAAGACGGAAAAGATGAGAGTGATTGCAGCAATGAGAAGGATTTGCCCCAGCTGAGCGTCATCCAATTTCGTCATGTTGTTCTCCGCGCCGGCGAGCCGAGCCTTGTTACTCTCAATCAGAATGACCAACGCGCTAGAGACCTGCAGCGCAATGCAGACCATGTTGACGACCATGTACGAGGTGAGCTTCCAGAAACTGTGACACCTTGCGCCTAAGAAACCGAGCGCGCTCACCAATAGGTTAATGCCGCTCGAGACAATCAGCACGTAGAGAGAGATGCTGAGCCCGTTAATCTCGCCAAACGTTGGGCCGTCGATATCTGGCATGATAGACCTCACCGATTCTCCCAGAGAGATGGCAAACAAGATGCCTGCCAAGGCTGCATTCACAAAAGAAGCGCCTGAAATGTAAATGGTCACGTAGTCTGGCCCACACCACGAAAGGTCTTCCTCGTAGATCGATTTTCCGTGCGGGTCGACACACAAGAGCACCAGTACGAAGAAGATGAGAAAGAGCTCGACCCCTGACGCAATAAAGAGCGCTACACTTGAGATTGACGTCAAGTCGGTCTGCCAGGTCGATTTGTCCAGCGTTTGCGCGAGGAGGACCGCGAGCGCGATGAGCTGGAAGGTAATTGCGATGAAACCCACTGCATTGTCGAACAAGGTTTCGTCATGTTAAAAGTAGGAGGCGTCAACACAAGTCAGTTTCTGATCTGCCAGCGATACAGTAGTCGGTCAAGCTTCGCTCACCCATTTTTCTCCTCCTTTACTCGGGACAAACGTACAGGAAACAAAGGCAAAGATCGCAGATCGCATGCGTCGAAGTGCGCCATAGATGCCAACGAGAGACACGATGAACAGGACGGAAGAAAAGGCCAAGGTCGCCGCGTACGCAGGGACCTCTGCACCTACATATTCGCTTTCTGACGAGCCTGAGGAAGAGCTCTCGTCGGGAAGGATCACATTCGACAGGTCCGTGTTCCACACGTATGCGGACACGACCACGCAGCCCAGCGCCACGATCGCCACGCACGTCGCCGTAACGTTCAGGGACACCAAGAGGCAGTGCACGGCGACCATTTTCGGGCCCTTTGTTTTCTTTCGCCTTTCTTCGTCCAAGCAAGAAAGACAATCAGCGAACGATAGACGCTCGCTTTCCTCGAAGCAAAGCGCCACCGGCTGCTTCGCCTGCCTCCTTCTCCGCTGCTACGCCTCGTGCGCCTCCTGGCCCCGCTCCGCGCCGCGGGCTTGGCGGCTTTGTCTCCCGACGCGGAGCCGCACGAGGCGAACGGATACAGAGCCTCACGGGGCTCCCTCCCTCCCCCGCGTCCGAGCCGCACGAGACTCCCCTCTGCCCCTCCCTCCCTCCCTCCCCGGCCTCCCCGGGCGGCCGTCCTGCCTGCGCGCCTCGCCTCGCCTCTCCTCTCCCCTCCCGCGCCTCCGCCTCGCCTCTCCCCGCGCGCGCCGCTGCTCCGTCGCCTGCGCCGCGCTCCGAGGAGGGATACGAGTAGGTCTGTCTCTCTGCCTGACTCTGTCTGACTCTCTCTCTCTCTCTGTCTGACTCTGTCTCTCTGTCTGTCTGTCTGTCTGACTACGTACGTATCTGACTCGCGAGCCGAGCCCACGCTCCTCCCTTCCCTTCTCTCGTCTCCCTCCGCTCCCTATTCCTTTCTTTCCTTTCCTTTCCTTATCACGACGCGACTCCCTCCCCGGAGCGAGCGATTTTATGATACGATCGATCGATACCGGTCTGCGAACCGAGCGTCTCGTCGCGCGCGTCGCAGAGGGAGAGCAAAGGCGCAAGCGTAGAGGGAGGGAGGGACACCAACCGGCCCAGCCGTGCAGACAGAGCTGAGCTGAGCGTACGTAGTAGTAGGCCTAGTAGCCCAGCGTGCCTCGGCCATGTCCCGGGAGCACAGGACTGACAGTAAAGTAAGGGAAGAAGGAAGAGGCGACCAGCTCCAACTTCCCAGCTCGCCCGTTTTATTTCGATCTGGTCCGGCGCCAAAAGGGGCCAGGCGAGCATGGAAAGCGAAGCGAGAGAACAAATCTCCCCGAGTACGTACACATGCATGGAAACGGTGAGGAGGCGATGATCGGGAATGCCATCAATGTCCCAAGCGAGCACAACGCACTGCAAATGACCGACCTTGCAATTTTTGGGAAAAAATGAAAAAGAAAAAAAGGACAGAGTATTTTCATAGGCCTAGCTTTTGTCGTCAAGCTGCAGAAGAAACTCGAGGTCAGCATCGTTCGGATCGTCCGCATCATTGTCGTTATCATCGTCATCTCCAGTGTCATCCTCATCATTGCCGTCTCTGTCAAACGACGTGGGCGCGCCAGCTTTCGAGTTCGTCGTCTCCTGATGTGTAGTCTTTGTCTCACGCGTATCGCGCCGTAGCCCCAAATTGGGGGGATCCAACTCGTTGAGCTGCGCGGAAGATGTGGCTGATGCAATCAAACGCGAAAGTACGACCTTGCGTTTTCTCGACACGGCCAGCGCCTTTGCCTGTCGTAGAGCGCGAACTGCTTCTGCGCCTTGACGCGACTTCAGCAAAACCGTGGCGTGCTTCTCGTACGATTCACTTTGCGCTGACGCGTCCCCAACCTGATTGATCAGAGCCACGACCTGCGAAGACGCCTGCAACTGGTCGTCAACGGCCCCGTGGACGTGATCAAATGCGCGAAAAGCACGTTGCCAGCGCGTAAGCGCAAGACCAGCGTCCCCTTCCGATTCTGCAATCGCACCTGCTCGAGCAAACAGGCGTCCAGCGTCCTCATAGTCCTTGGAACTTGCACGCAAATCTGCCAAACGATGAGCAATTGTTGCAAAGGTGGACCCGGAGCCAGAAAAATTCATCTCGTCCAGTGCAGCAAGTACCATGGACAAAAGATCTGCCGCTCGTGCATCATTGCGCTTGTCCATGCATCCAAGGTAAAAGCTTGCGCTCGCTACCATAGAAGAGCATGCCTCAATACTCTCGAAACCATAAACAAGCTCTGAAAGGGTTCGAGCCGTGCGTAAGTGCTGACGCGCTTCCTTACGTGTCGCGACCAGGACGGATTGCCCCGGTCCTGCGCGAAATTCAGCATCCTTGCGCTTCCGGAGCATAGCGCGGGCAGCGAGCTCAGCGCTTGCTCGCGACCCTTTCGACAGACGCTGCACGCGGTCAGCCTCCATCATGCCTCTGACAATTTCATCTGTCGCGGCGCGTCCACTTCGTGAACTCAAGTACTGATCAATGCGCGATTCAATTCGCGTCTCAAACGCCTCGGCCTCAGAGAGTGCTTCGAGCGCTTGCATCTGTCCCAAAAGGCTATAGACGTCTAATAGACTTGGATGTCCCTCTGCGTAATCAACAACGTCGAGTCTACTCTCCAGCATAAGCTCGAGCCGTGTACTAGCTGCCTTGAGTCGCTCCGCGCTACCGTAAACCACACGCGCACTTCGTGAGAGCTCGTTGAACTCAATAGTCACTTCTACTTCGTCTGCCCATCGTCGGAGCTCTTCCACGGCCACGTCTGAAGCATGCTCTGCCACACACGCGAGAAATTCCTCCCAGGAAAAGTCTTCGTAGACACGAAGAGCATCTTGAAGAGCCCTAGCTCGCTCGCCTGACGCAAAACCATGAACATGCTTGTCAAGCTGCATGGCATTCGCGAGCCGACTATTCGCTCCCAACGCGCGCACAGCAGATCCCAGGTAACCATTGTTTAGCCCAGCGTCCTTGGAATCTGGCGAAGAAGCAGGATGAGTCGTTGTGCACGCACGCACAAATATAGCACGTAAACTGTGTAACTCGGCGCGCGTAAAAACACTTTCGACACGGATCAAGTTTGCAATGTACGACTCCTGGCCTCGGAGGTACTGGAGAAGATCTTGCCAAGACATTGCAGAGTTGATGGACTCCTTGCCCAGACGCTGCATCATGGCTGTGGCGAAATCCCGTGCAACCTGCTCGATGCGCTGCGATCTCTGCTCCCTTTTGCTTTCTCCTTTTCCCTCCACATCGGTCTCACTCTCCTCATCGTTATCGCTGTCAAACGCGTCGTCATCTTCGAAGCTCAAAATCTCCTTACTTTGGACGAGACTCGCGAGTCCTGAGAGAGGGGCGTCCCTTCCGACACATTGGCGTGTGATCATTCTTGCCGCGCTCAAGACGGTTTGGGAATCTCTGCGCTGCTCGCTCGCGCGAGTAAAGAGCTCGCGCAAGGCGCAAACATCAACGGGAATTTCATGAATATGAAGTCGCGCCGCCCGCGTCGAAGTTGCTTCCTGCAGACCATTCGATCCGCTTTTTAGGTCGCGAGTCTTTGATCGCCCCGGTACAGCGGGGGTAAGCTGAGACGTGTCCTTCTTTCTCGTTGACGCCATCACCGAGACAAGTTCTCGTGCGCGAGCGACCAGATCTCGAGCCTTGGTGAAATCCCCGAAGATGCTCCATGCTCGCGCCGCACGAAAAAGATGCTGAATGGGTTCACTGGTGGGCTCGCCCTTCGCAGCTCGCTCCCTTAGCGCGTGAGTGAGCGTGGGCAGGTACTTTTTACGATCAAGAGACACAACGCGATCCCATGCACGAGCGGCTTGAGCGGCGGTTTTCCTTGAATTGCTCGTACTTGATGATTTCGTTGCGTGTCCGGCAGAGACCTTATCCGCTGGAGACGTGCGGCGGCGACCACTGTCGCAGGTGAAAGGCACCTCCATTGTTTCAAGAATGGCACGTTGATCTGCTAGGTGAGCAGCAAATAAAAGTGCGGAGATATCACTCTCCGAGTGATCAGCTTCCTCTTCCTCGCCTCGAGTCATTTCGCTGCGGTCTTTGCTGGGAAGAGCGGGGTCCGAGACGGGCCGTTTCTTTCGAGCCTTGTCTGCACTTTTAAAGTTGCGAACTAGAATGGAGTTTCCGCTCGGTTTCTCCCCTTGACTCCTTCCATGGTAGCCTACGTGCGGGTAGTCGTTGCAGACATGTGCAGAATATCCAAGATACTTGACTACAGCGTTGGGTTTGCTGGCTTCTTTAAGCAGCCTTTCACTCGCGGTGGGTGGGCCGCTTCTCGCTTTGGCTTTCTTCGATCCCGAGCGATGTGTCTGCAGAACGCCATCATACACCAGACTTCGATTTCTTCCAGAAGCTTTGCCGTCGTGTCTCGTCACGCGATGGCGTTCTACCATTCCTCCGCCTCGGTTTTGCCCCGGTTTACCCGTTTGCGCGCTCGGCACGATAACTTGTCGCACGTGACCAGCAGCTGTAAAAGAGTGCCTCACAAAGGTACCTTCTTCTCTTTTTGCCGCCTCCTTTCGTGCAAGCTGCGTCTTACGGCGCCGGGCAGCACTACGCGAATCTGTAAGGCCTGCCACAAACGGACCAGACTTTGCAGTATCGTGAAACGCGACATGATCATCATCGTCATCAAGATCATCATCATCATCATCATCATCATTATTGTCTTCTCCGTCTCGCTGAAGAGATAACAGCGAGTCGAAGCAGCCAAGCGTGGCATCGTAGTCGTTTCGCAGAAAACGCAAGAACTGACCATAGTCAACTCCCGCTTCATCCTCGACACGAAAGGCGTAGAGGATGCGTTCGAGCGCCACGCCCTCGCGCTCCACGTCGAATTCCAGAGCCTCAAGCCCTTGCCGAAAAGCCCTGTTATTGATCCGCCCACTTCGCTCTGGATCGAATTGAGCAAAAACTCCCAAAGTGTCGACGCCTCTTGTTTGGGCAAAAAGGACCTTATCTCGAAGGCCGTCCAGTGTTTGCAATAGATCATCGCCGTGCGCTGACAGCGACTGCGCCCCCTCGGAAGAGGCTGATGGTGTAAAGCTCTTACCACCTTCAGAGATAGACGTGTTGCTTTCTGGAGAGAGCGACGGGTCTAAAACAGCGAGGAAGTGCTGGTATTTCACTTTTCCACGTGCAAGAAATATGCGCGTAATAAGCTGGCGTTGATCTGCGTCAAGACCAAGACCCAATGTATCGAGACTACGTCCAAAGTCTTCCTGGGAGACCGTCCCATCAAAGTTGTCATCGAGGTCTTCCAAAGTATTTTGGAAAGCGCGAAATTCGCTTTGTTTGCCCACACGGTCTTGAAGCACGCGAAGCAAAGCAATTTCCTGTTTGCTTTTGCAAAAGTGCCGAACGATGCGCCCGTACACGGCCTGAGGGTTATTCTCGAGTCCCCTGGCGCAGCATTTCTCAAGCCGTAGGAGTTCCTTTGCCACAGACTTGCGTTCTGACTTGCCCTTGATTCCAAGCTCCTTAAGCGCCGTGCATAAACTGGCACGGTCGGGCCGGCTTCCAGTCCCCGAGAGAATCTGCTCGCACCGCTCGGGTTCATGCCAGCACCTCTCTCGGAAAGCATCCATCGCGCCCGATTTCACGCGTAAACGTTCGCTGGTCTGCACAACAAAGCCTCGACCAAGCGACTGCCGTAGGGTTGGCACCGTTCGTCTGTCTCTGTGCCTATCCGTTGGGTTGTGTGACGACTTGGACTCGCCGAACTTCGAATTTTGATAAGTATCATAATAATCCAAGAGAGACAAACAAATGCATAGGCGACGGTCGGCACCGACGGACGAGCTTGCTGTTGTCGGGACAGTCTTCCTGCCTGACCCGTACGAGCCCGTGAAGCTTGGTGGCGATTCGGGATACGTCGCTGGGCTACCAAAACTAAAGAGTGGTGCATAGGCGCTCGGCCTCACCGAGGGTCTTGATCATGGGCTCGGAAACAGAAACGAAACAGGAGGGTAAAGAGGAGAAAGAGGAGGAGAAGGAAGCTATTGAAAGCGACCCCGATCCTCGTCTCTTGTGCCCGTGCGGGAAACGAGGCGAATGCTGCTGCGCGGCGTGTAAGGCAATTTTTTACTGCACTCCCGAGCATCTTAAAGAGGACTGGGACACGCATAAGCTTGCTTGCAAACCCATCAAGAAAATCAAGGCAAATAGAAAACGAGGCGGGCCAGCCTGGGCATTCACGTCAGGAGGCCCAAATAGCGATCTGCAAAGCAAAACAGAGTTGTCCAAGAACTCAAAGCGAAAAGGCAAAACGAGGCAACCCGAGCGCCAGGTCCGAGCACCGTCTCTGAAAATTCAGCTACACTATCGAGCCTCATACATGAACCGAAGGGTTTTCGATGATTCTGGTGAGAAATATGGAGCTCTGCCTTTGATACTTCGTACAGGGACAAGATCTCTAATGCCAGCGCTTGAAGAAGCCGTCCCCTTGCTTCAGCCAGGTGAGGAGGCGGAGCTGGTGGTCCTTCCAGACGCAAATTTAACAGGAGCAGAGGTCGATCAAGTTCCAATCCTTCTTGGCATACATCGAATCAGCTGAGAGGGAAGTCATTTCATGCGGAGCCCGTGTCCTCGTTTTCATCAAAAGAAAGCATTTGAAGTCCGGGGGCTGGTGGCGGCTGCTGCTGCTGACGAGATTTGCGAAACTTGTGGCGTACAGCATCTCTGCGCATCGCGCTTTCGACGCGCTTGGAGAAGCTTTTCTCGTGCACTGCAATCGGGACATCTGGATCATGCAGTCTCCGGTATCTCGGATCATGTGGGGTCACTCCGAATCCGCGCGCAACGAAAGCAGGGCCATTCGGTGTTTTCTTTGCACTTGGTGTTGCTTTCACTTGCAGCGGTGTGTTCGTGGCATCGCGAAGAGGCGTCGCAGATTGCTTCGCGGAGCTGTCGTCGTCTCGTGTTGGAGTCTCCAGCTGGTCTTGCCCAGTTAACTGCTCTTCACTTCGCATTGGTGTCAACGTTCCCTCGCTGCTTGTTTGTTGGCCTCGCCACGGTGTCGACGCCAGGGAAACATCGGTAGAGCCTGGACGCAGGGGAGTTCCGTGCGCTGACATCGGTGACTCGTCAAGCAGCGACGATGAACTCTCAAGCTCTACTGTGCGAGAGGGCGTCGCGATAACGTCGTCGTCTTTTCCTCTGCGGCTTGGGGTATCGATCGAAGACTTGGTGTTGCATGTCGTTGCGAAGTTTTTAGAAGTATCTGCAAGGGCGTGCTGCTGTTTGATCTCTGTAGGCGACCCACTTCTTTCCGGAGTTTTGGAGTCGAGAGGCTTGGTATCGCTCTTTGTTCCGAGGTCTTTGCTAGCACGTACCATGACTGGCTTCGCGAGGTCCTCAGATTCAATGGACTTTGAGGGAACTTCACTTTGGACAGTCTTTGGCAGTTCTGACGGTGCCGACTCAAGAGATTTGACGTCGCTCTTCATTTCGAGGTCTTCGCCAGATTCGGCGGTCTTTGAAAAGACTTCACTTTGGACAGTCTTCGGCAGCTCTGACGATGTCGACTCGAGAGGTTTGGCGTCGCTCTTCATTCCAAGGTCTTCGCCAGATTCGACGGTCTTTGAAAAGACTTCACTTTGGATTGTCTTTGGCAATCTTGATGGTGCCGACTCAAGAGATTTGGCGTCGCTTTTCGTCAGGATGTCTTCGCTAGCATCCACCGTGGCTGGCTTCGAGAGAACCTCATTTCCAAGAGGCTTCGAAGAAGTCTGGTTTTCGACAGTCCCTAACAAGTCCGAAGGTTGTGAGGGAAAAGGCGTGGCTTGTGCTGCCGCGTCATCAAAAGTGCGCGACAC
This sequence comes from Schizochytrium sp. CCTCC M209059, assembly GCA_000818945.1. NCBI lineage: Eukaryota > Bigyra > Thraustochytrida > Thraustochytriidae > Schizochytrium > Schizochytrium sp. CCTCC M209059. Next base: position 429,489 of record KN805379.1, on the reverse strand, counting down.
GACGCTTTCGGTCGATCCATTGGAATCATTCAAGATCTCGAGGATTCCTGCAGAGCTTGCGCGGCGCGATGGATTGTGGCGAGCACTCGTCTCCAACGCAGACACATGGGACTGCACGCTAAAGTCAACTGCATCGAGCTGCACGACGGCTTCCTGCACAAAGGTGGTGTGCTCTCTGCGAGCGTCGCGAGGAGCAGGTGCCGTGTATGTCTCGCAGGCCGAGGACTCTTGGTCTGCGCCCTCGCGAGCTGCTGATGCAGCGTCGGGCGTGCAGAACCCAAAGATCTTGGCGAGGAAGCCAAACATCTTGTCTCGCCTTCGTAGCAACCTCGCGTCGCGAACGAGCTATACACGACGTGACCCTTGTCGCTAGACTGCGCCACACTGCCCACGCCGTTGGCGCTTTGTTGGTCGGGCTCAGGCGCGAGATTGGGTTAATGCGTATCCGCACCTGATGAAAACCACCACAACGTTAGTCGTCCCAGGCCCGGCGGTTTCACAAGCAGGGCTAAAGCACTTCAAGCAAGCAAGCAAGCAAGCAAGTAAAACTCACCATCACAGCCTGACCCGAACGTCTTTCTCACGGCCGCGTCGGGCTGTTGGCTCGTGGGCGGCAGCGGAGACTGCTGTCCACCCGGCGCCGGTCGAACCACGTGCGGCGGCGAGAAACCGCAAGCCTCGTCGTCGTCGTCAATCGCTAGGTCGCACTCGGGTGTGGAGAAAGAACTCTAACCATGAGCGCACCATCGCTGGCGAGCTTCTCACGGCGCTCGCGTGAAGAGGCCTCCTCCTCCTCCTCCTCTTCTTCTACTTCGCGCGGCAAGGAGGAGCTCAAGCGGCTGGGGGCCACACGCAAAAGCGATGAGCGGACCCACGATAAGAAGCGGCCTGCGAGTAAAGTGCCTCGCGAGGGCAAGGAAAATGGGGCAAAACAAGCCCGAGCACCTCTGGTCCTTACGCACTGGTGCATTCAACGCGCGCGGCCAGACTCATGTCAAGTGTATCTCAGCGGAAGGACTGTAGGCTCTTCTCAGAAACCATCGCAAGCCTGGGGCTCCTCCATCATCAAGGATCGTGTGGACGCGAGGCTCCTCAAGACAAGTTCGGGCAACTTGTACCAGCTGGAGGGGCCTCCAAACAAGAAAGACCCTCGATGGGCGCTCCCGCGTGGAATCGAGATTTCGGACTTTCAACATGGCTTTCCTTCAACTTGGCGTGATATTTTTGCAAAATGGAGTTCCGAGAAAAGGACGGCACAACCTTCCAAGCAGAAAAAGAGAAAACCGGATCCACCAAAGAATGACCGTACAACGACGTCAGTAAATGACAAAGTAGCCACCAAGTCTCATGCAAAACCGAATCAACACGCCAACCATGACGCGGAGAAGAAAGTGGCAAGTCAACGTGATGAAGTCTCCAACACAAAGGCACAGCGGCGATCGATCAAGAAGCGCAAGGGGACAACGCATGCCTCAAGCCGCGCCACAAAGAGTGATGCGAACCCATACGAAGCCAATGAATTTTTGGATTCGCTTAACATGCAAGAGCTTGACGAGCCTGTGCGCCCATCTTACAGACGGCGCAGGCGCGTGTCGGGGCGAGACGATCGCGTTCATGAAAGCAATGTTGGCGTGGAGAAAGGTGAACAGGATGTTGGTGAAAAGGACGAAGATCCTGCCGGCGACGCTGCCGTACGACGGAGCCGGCGTTTACGTACCAAGGGCTCCGTGAACTACCGCGAGTACGACAGCCCCGCAGCACGACAGGGTTTGGTTCGACACGCAAATGGTGATCAAGCTGACAGTGAGAGTGAGAGCGAGAGCGAGAGCGAATCTTCCGACAAGGACGAAAGTGTCGCAGCCGAGGCTCGCGAACTTGTCCGAGGTCCGCGCAATGGGGAGTGGACTGCCAAGGAGAATCGTTTGCTGCGCGAGGGCCACGCAAGAGCAGATCCGACACACGCAAAATTCTGGTCGCATGTCGCGCACTTTGTTCCAGGTCGCACAGCGCAACAATGCTACAATCAATGGTTTCTCAACACTAGTCAGGGGCGTTCGGCTCTTGATATAAAACGTGGCGGCCAATCAAACAACGCAAACCAAGGTCGAAGTGACCCGTCGAAAGAAAAGCGTGAGCCAGGGCGGATGCGCAAATTGGCGGGTCGAAACACGGCCAAGTTTCGCGGCCAAGTCCGGGAAGTCTTTCGCGCTTCCGAGCGCGACCATACGGATGACCTCTTTGCAGCAACGCCATTCCGAAAGAGGCTGGCTCAAGGCAAGACTCGCGCAGAGTCCCGGAACTTGGACGATGCGGAAGACCAGGCGCAAAGTGATGAGAGCGATTCCAACTTTGATTTTGATACGAGCATCGCTACACCCAATCCCAAGGCACTCGCTTCGGCCGAGCGTCCTTCCGCACGCCGTGGTCTTAAAGGAAAAGGAAGTCGAGCAGGAGCTGCTCAAGATGAGGGTGCCATCGTCGACGTCCGCGTTGCTGGAGAAAGCGAGAGCGAGGATGACCAAGACGGTTTGCAATATATCAACGAGGAGGAACGACGACGAGCTGACCGCTACATTGCCGGCGTTGCGAAACGCCGCAAGGTCGCAGGGCGGCACCTTCGCGGGGCCCAGGCGGGGCATCGAAGCGAATTGGCTGCAGGTTCGTTGACGCCACAAATGGGCCAGACCAAAGCCAAGGTCGACACCGAGGCGGTTCTGGACGATGGCATCAAGGGCAACTTTACACCTGGTGGCTCTGTACGTATCTCGGTTCGTCCGGAGCACTTTGTTTACGAGTTCTCGGATGAGGATGAGGGATTTGACGACGACGACGATGACGACGAAGAGGCTGAAGAGTAAATCTTATTGTTCCTGAAAGCAAAAGAAAGAAATATGATTTGCAAACTAGAACAAGGCCCAGGCCTAGAGTCTACCTAGGTAGAAAGGGAGGAAGTTGCGCCATTAGCGCGCGTGCACGTCCCAGTAGATTGTCGGCGCTGTCCTCGAACGTGAACTAAGAGCTCGTGCAAAGCGAAACCAAGTTCGTTGTTAGACAGAAGAATCAATCAAAACATTCGGTTGAGCTTGGATCTTACAAAAAAAGAAGAGAGTAAAAAGAGAGAGTAAAGGGCTGCTTTTCGATCTCGCCTTCCGCTGCAGATTACCAAGATGCAACTAACTGCCAAGTTGGCTGTACGAGTTTACTTGCTGCGGCGACGTCGGCGAAGCTCGGCGGCGTTGGCCTGCTTGGCCTTGATGCCGTGCTGCATCTGGCCATAGAGACGCCGTGCCTTGTTGGACATGAGCATTTGAGAGCGCTCATTTTCCTCCTTCTTTTGCGCAAGCCGTTGCTGGCGCTTGCTCACGACATTGTTCGAACGGAAGGTCCGCTTGCGCTTCGCGTTGAGGTCTGGGTAATAGCCGGGGCCCTTGGGACCATTTTTAAAGAAGAAGCCAGGGCGAGGACCAGAAAACTTTTTGGCCGGTTCAAAGTTGGGATCCTTGGAGATCTTCTTCTTCTTCTTCTCGTCCTCTAGCTCCTTCTCCTTGGCCTCAGCCTTCTTGGCCTTGGCCTTCTTCTCATCCGCTGCCTTTTTGGCCTTGGCTTCTTCCTTCTTGGCCTTCTTGGAGGCGGGCACGACTTCTTCTTCTTCTTCTTCTTCTTCTTCTTCCACTTCTTCGCTGTCTTCATCGCTCTCGGGATCGGCAGGAAGATCAGCAGCCGAGGAATTTCCCTTGTCGGTGAGATCTTCCGCGTCGACCTTTTCCTTCTTCGCCTCAATGTCCCGCTTACGCTTGCGGCGTTGGCCGGTACGCAGCTCCTCGTTCAGTTCCTCGACAAAGGCCTCCTCTGCAGCTTCGTCGTCCTCGTCCTCTTCGTCCTGGGTACCGTCCTCGGCGCGGCGACGCGCGGCAGCGGCGGCAGCAGCGTCCATCTTCTCCTCTTCTGTGGGCCTATACGTATCACGCAGAAGCGCAGGGGGCGCGAGCTTGTCAGGAGCCACGCCCGCCGCGGACTGAAGGTGCTCAATCTCCTCAGCGTACTCGGGCTTGTAGCCAACAGCAGCATCGTCCACAAAGGGAGAAAGGTGAGGAGGCAAAAAAGACACGTCGGGCGCGTACTTTTGCACTGGCAAAAGCACCTTCCAGTTCACCGAGTCAAACACCCACTGGGGCTGAATGTACTCACAGCGAGTATTGGTGCGGTCGACCTTGGGACGGTCCGTTACAATGTGCGTGATGCGTTTGTCTGTGGGCTTGTCGCCAGCACTGGCGGAGAGCACCTCGCCACCAAATGCGCGAATAACAAATTCAAGGGACTCAAAGGGGACTTCGCGCGAGAGCCAAAAGGTAAGTCCGCGCAAAAGGTTCGTCTGTGCCTGGATCTCACGCTCCTGTTCAGCAACCTGCTGCGCCTGCTCGTCGCCGGCGAAAGCTTCGTCATCGAGGTCCGGGTCCTGCACGTCAGCGGCGCGGTCCTCTGCGTCCTTTTCTTCTTCCTCTTCGTCGTGCTGCGCGATTTCCCGCATCCGCTTCGAAAGAGTCTCGATGCGGGCCCGACTCTCGGCGTCAGCCTTGGCCTTGGCCTTTCTGGCCTGCTTCTTGTCTTGGATCGTGGCCTTCGGGGCATCAGCTTCCTGCTCCTCGGTTCCCTCAAGCCCCGCCTGGTTGCCTTCGTCGTTGGTACCAGAATCCAAGTCCATGTTCTCGTCCTCATCCTCGTCTTCGACGATGGTCTCGGTTTGGATGGCCTCCAGATGGGCGCCCTTGGCGTCAACAGCGGCGTCGAGCTTGGGCGGGTAACGAAGACCAAGCGTGTGGTAGAGTTTGAAGAGCACAAACGAGGTGAGGCATTCGTAGAACTCGAGAAAGGTGCTCATCACGCTAAAGTCGACCTCCCTCGGCGAGCGCTGAGCGAACTTATGGGGCACGATCCAGGTGATGAGCTCGCCAAAGACCTCGGCCTGGTAGTAGATACCCTTGACAGAGATGAAAGTCTTGCGGAGCGCGCGGGCGCGCACAACGTAGAGCTGCCACTCGCGGCACAGGCGCAGGCAATTCTCGCTGCGCTTGGCGTCAACCTTGGACATGGCAGGCATGTTTGCAAACAAGTGGAGCAAGCAGAGCGCGTCGTCCATGTCCGCAAGGCTGTCGCCAAAACGCGGGTAGCGCTCCTTGATGAGGTGGTCGACCGTGTACTCGGGCTTGGCATCGAACTTGCGACGGGCGTCAGACACGTTCTTGCGGTTAAGGAGATGGGCCACTTTGTCCAAGTAGGCCTTGATTTCCGCGAACTTGTGGAGCAGAGGCTCGTGCGCCAGAAAGGCAATGTCCTTGACGTGGTAGCACGTCTGGTGGACCTTCTTCCCGAGCGGTTCGCGCGGGTAGATGCCCTTGAGGATGCACAGGCGGCGAAAGTCCTGAAGCGAGAGCTGAAGTTTCTTCATCGCGCGCCGGCGCGTAATGTAGCGGATGGCATGGCCCTCGTGTCCCTTCTTGCGGACGTTGCCGGCCTTACGCGCGCGCCGCTTCGAGTTGATGTCGAGCGCCTTGCTCTTGATGCTCTTCTTCTTTATGGTCGCCCGCCCCTTCTCGCGGATTCCGCTCGAAAGCTTCACCTTGTTGCCCATGGTCTCTCCGCGCCGCTGGCGCTTCTCGCCTCGCCTCGCCTCGCCTCGCCGCGCCTCGCTCTGCTGCTGCGCGCGCAGCTGCTCCGGTTCTGCGCGGGCCTTGGCGCAGGCAGGACCACCGACTGGCCACGCCGCTGGAACGGAACACCCCTGCAAAGAGAACGCCACCGCGAGTCGATTTCTTAACTGTGTTAATGTCACGGTTGGCCGTGTGAGTTGAGGCGAGTTGTGAGTTGGTTGACTGTGAGTTGGGTTGAGTTTTATCACGATAATAAGTTGAGTTGAGTTGAGTTCACTCACTCACTCACTCTCTCACTCCGAGCCACGCCATTTCTTCGATGCGCCCAGGTTGGGGAGGAACTCTAGCTGCCACGGCAGCAGGCCGCACTGGCAGCCAAAGCCAGCTTTTTTCTCTCCTTGCTCCGCCCAGCCTTGCAGCGGCGCTCAGCTCTCTCCCTCGCCGTCGCCGTCGTCCAGGGCCCGCCGCCCTGGCTTGGCCCCGATTGACTGGCTGCGCCGACCCGCGGCCTGCCCCTTCCGCAACCCCATTTCGACGAACGAGGCCCCCTGTCGCCCTCGATCGGGATATCCGGGACGTGCGCCCGGATTTCCCACCCGCTAACGGAAAGTCCGGAATAAAGGCCGCGCCCGTTGCACGAGCAAGCAGAGAGAGAGAGACCGAGCGCAGGCGAGAGCCCCGTCCGGCGGCAGACCCCGCGGCATTCCAGAAACGCAACAAAGAGGCAGGCAGGCAGGCAGACAGAAAGACAACGCGCCCTCTCCGGACTCGCTCTTGCTTTGGGCAGACGCGGCAGCAGGGGGAGGCAGCAAGCTAGCTAGCCAGCAAGCTAGCAGGCAAGCGAGCAAGCAAGATGGCGGCACTCGATATGAACACGCTCAACCAGTACGTGCGGCTGGAGGACGGCCAGTTCGGCCAGCAGGTCGCAGAGGGGACCGCTCTGGTGGATATTTCGCACAGCAACCTGCAGCAGCGGTGGCCCGAGATTCGCGTTGACTTGCACACCACCGTCGGCGCCCTCAAGGACCGCTTGTACAGGCACGGCGGCACTGGCGCAGGCTTCCAGCGACTTGTCCTCAAGCAGGACGGCACCACGCTCTGCGAACTTGATGATGATACCAAGATGCTTGGGTTCTATGGCGTGGCCACCGGTATGAACATTCACATCATCGACACGGACCCTTACTCGTTCAGTAAGGACGGCGGTCTGGAAAATGTCGATCTCGTGGAAAAGTACGTCATGAGTGACGAGGACTACAACAAGCGTGAGAACTCGATCCGGGCGTACAAGAAGAAGATGCGCGAGAAGGACCCGTACTTTACGCTTCTACCGGAGAACCGTCGCGAGCCAAAGAACAAGAATCCTCCCACCGAAAAGGATGTTGAGGGCTTCACTGTCGGCGATCGCTGCCAGATTCAGCCCGGTTCAAGGAGAGGTGTCGTTGCCTGGAAGGGAGATGGCGAAAATCTCGTGGGCAATGGCTACTGGATTGGTGTTCGACTTGACGAGCCGCTCGGAAAGGGCAACGGCACCGTCAAGGGCAAGAAATTCTTCGAGGCCGACGAAAAGCATGCTGCCTTTGTGCGGCCCGATAAGTGCGAGGTTGGTGACTTTCCTGAGCTCGATCCTCTGGCAGAGCTCTCTTCTGACGATGAAGATGAAATCTAAATTGTACACGCATAAATCTCTCCAAAAAACATGCACGCAGAGATCGGACACCACAACTTGCGTCCTTCACTCTATATTGTCTAAACTCCCCTCGTCGAACGAACGCACGCGCACCTCTTTTCTGAAGAACAAAGAACAAAAAAAATAAACACCGTTACCACCACAAGCATAAATTTTGATCTGATCTGGATACTATACAATGTCGATCCGTGGGCTTACAGCTTCTTGTAGCGCCTCTTTGGGCTCACTTGTTTTGCAGACCTCCAGCCAGGAGTGAAAGACAATCATTCTCGTCGCGTCGAACCGGGTTTTGAAGAAAAAAAATTACAGACTGTCAACTAGCACTACATTGCCGAAATGATTGACTGCGAAGCAACATTTGGGCCCCTTTCGGAAGTCTCGAACGTGCCCAGCTCGACCTCTTCACGCACCTCTGGGGCGTGCGCCGATATGGGCTCCAAGGGCCGATTGAAGGTCTCGCTCACCTCGAGTTCGACATGGTCGACGACATCGGAGAAAAAATCTGCGACATCCGTCATTGTCGCCCGATCCGCTGCACGCGGCTGCAGCGTCATGCGCAAAAGGTCTCGAAACCAGCGTCTTCGCTGCCGCACACGAGGCTGAGCCACGAGCTTGGCAACGGCAAATGACGTCGATGGCAAATGTGCGCCCGTCGCCAAATGATACATGATGGCGCCGAGGCTCCAAACATCAGCTTTCGCCGGATCAAAGGCCGACGAGGCATCGACGATAATGCGCATGAGCTCCGGAGCGGCGTATCGCAGTGTAGCCGCAGCAAGTCGAGGTTGATAGCCTAGTTGGCTCTGCAAACTTCGCACGTCGCGAGGAATGCCGACCTTGAGATTGTTGTGCGCATCAAAGAAAATGCACGCGGGCTCGAGTCCCAAATGCGCAAGGCCTTCGAGATGCAAAGCCCGCAAAGCGTGGGTGAGCTGCTCGGCGATTCGCAAGAGAATAGGCTCTGGAATCGCGCTGGCTTCCGTTGAGCTCGTGTACATGCGCGCGAGAAAATCTGATAATCTTCCGCCCGCACAATACTCTGTCAGAATAAAGAGCTCCCAGTGCATGCGCTGATGGTGCACAAAGGTCCAATGCACACGAAGAAGATGTCTGGAAAACGTCGGCAAGCGGTCGTCGCGGCGCTGCGCTCGCGACAAGAGAGAGTGTGTTCCGGTCTCCCGGAATCTTTCTAGCGCCTCGCGTGCTTTCAGAGCTTCCGCCTGTGTACTGCCAAGCGGCACGCGGACGAGAATCTGGGGTTCTCCTGATCTTTCATCCCTCACTTTGAAAACGGAGCGATTGGTTTTGTCAAAGGTCTTGAGCGTTTCCTCCCACTCGAGCCGCCGCAACGGCCCTCGATGAAAGCTCGAGTTCGAGATCTCGAGAAATTGCTTGCGCTTCTTCTCGATGCTCTGAAAGGCCTCTTGCTCGAGTCTTCGAAGCTTCATTTCAGCATACTCGAGACGCACAGACTCGGCAGCATAGGCTTCGCTTTCTTTAGAATGCGCCGCATATGCTGCGTCAGTCTCTGAGTCAAAGGCCGCACGCCGCTCTGTCTCGCGATGCGCACGTTCCTGAAGCTCTCGCAGCATTCGACCAGCGTGCTTGTTCAGCTTCTTCTCGAGACGCTTTTCCATCGAGGCTGTCTGCTGCACTTTCCACTCTTCGAACGTCTTTCGCCGCGAGGGTGCGAGAAAAGCTGCAATTTTGCCTTGTGCTTCCTCGTCCTCATTGAGCGTGGCAACATTGCGAGAAAGCAATTCAGAGATTGTGTCAATCTCTTCCTTGGCACTCGGCTTTTGCACAGGCTGCGCGAGTACGCGTAGACTTCGCGCAGTTGAGAGAGCCCGAAGGGACCTCGCATGAAGTGTTTTGCGGGATTTATCCTCTTGCATTTGGCGAAGAGCCTCTTCGCGAGCTATCACTTCATCGTTGGCAAGCTCGATGAGGCGTTGCGTGCATTGTTCACGGAGCTCCTCGTGCAGGCGACGATGCAGCTTGGAGCGAAGAGCTTTGCGCTCACGCGAAGCCCGATCCTCCTCGTGCTTCTTTTCTCGATCAAAGACGCGACGTCTTTCGGTCTCGATCGTCTTGCGCCGCCGCATCTTGGACTCAAAAGCCATCACTTCTTCATTGTGTGCGAGTGTTCGCTTTTGCGACTCCGCGTCCCACTCTTTTTGACGAGACAGGTGCGCGTATGGGGTTTCGGCGAGCTTGGGATCAATGATATGTTCGCAATCGAAAGGAATGCGCACGGTGATTTTGATTGACTCCAATGAATTGACCGCGCCCTTTTGTTCTAAACGACGGCGACGCACTTCGTATGGACGCAAATCTCTTCGATTGCCTCGAGCTCTACGTGCTGCGAGCTGGCAAAACCGAGTCAGCTCTACGAGCGAGAGCTGACCATCCTTGTCCTTGTCAGCCTCTTTAAAATCGTGGAGGAGGCTTTTTGGCTTGACGCGCCAGCTTCCGCTTGCTGCCGCAAGTTTTGAGCGAAACAAAGTGTCTCGAGCAAGAAGTCCTAACATTTGGCCGTACGAGAGACTTCCGTACTCACTATGAAGTTTCAAGACTGCCGTTTGAGCATTGGAAGAGATCCCCACGCCGAGAATGGAAGTCCGTCCCGGATGATTGAAAGGTTTTTTCGGACTCTGGGGCAAGGCCTTAGCAAGAGCTTCTTTATGTATCGTGAGCATTCGCGTTCTACGACGCTGAAGAACCGACTGCTTGCGGCCCCCGCGACTCGCCGGAGAGCATGCCTCTTCTCGGGATTCGTCGACCCCGTCCCCGATTTCTGGCACTTCTGTGTCTGGCGTTTCACGGTGAATCTCATAACTGAGTATTGCGCCGAGATCATCTGCTTCCATGTCTTCTTCATGCTGCTGTCGCTGCTTGGGTAGGGTTTCATTTGTAGATTTCGCGGCGACCTCAACGATCTCGGTTTTCTCTGAAGTTGTGGCGCTCTGTGCAGACGTAGTATTCGCTTGAGCGCGAATTAGGCTGTCGTTGGACCCGTTTGCGCTCTCTGTGAGAGATGTTGGCTCTAACTCTGTTTTCGTCATGCTTTGTGAAAGGTTCTTGGCGATTCTGTTTGCCCCGGACCCTTGAGCATCCTTTGCAGAAGGGTTCTGTGCAGCCGTAGCGCTTGGTTGGGCGCGAGTCGGCTTGTCATTAGAATCTTCCTCGCTGAATGTCAGAGATGGTGGCCCCATCGCTGTATTGGTCTTGCTTTGCAAAAGGTCCTTGGCGGACCCGTTGGCCCTGGACTCTTCGATATCTTTTGCAGAATTGAAGGTGAATAGCTCGGTGGGAGCTTTCGACACTTCGTCGCTATCGGGATTGAGAGTGCCTGGTTCTGCAGGGCCTTCGCCACCAGTGCACGCGACATCGCAAGCCTCGAAATCTTCTGCTTGTGCACAGAGCTCTTCAGGGGTAGCTGGAATCTCAAGCTCGGCCGCTTCTACACGCGACGGAGTCGTCATTCTAAGTGAGACATCGCGCGCGGAGTCTGAAGAGCAGATTTGCTCATCATAGAGAATGTTTTTGCCTTTACGTTTCTCGGTCTTGATTCCGTCGTCTTCTGTATTAGCGTTCTGTATTCTTTCAGCTATGACTTGTGAATCTGTAAGTTTTTGGTCTGGTGTTTGCACTTTTGCTTCTGGTCCTTCGATAGGGTCATCAGCATGGGCGACATGATCCTGACTGTCAACATTTCGACCAGAAGAGACTGCTTCTTCATGTGTAGCTGCTGCCACTGCGGCGTCTGAAGCATCGATAAGATCATCTTGTGTCTGACCTGGGGAAGCGAGATCTTGGTTGTCCCAAGTGTGCCAAGCAAGCTGATCTGCGTCGGACATTGGAGTCGTCCCTGGAGGTAGCTCCCAGGCGCTCTGACCTGTTGTCAGGTCGACATAGTATGGTAGCTGCGATTCTTCGTCATAGTATGTAGCCCATTGGGGTTTTTGAGATGACATCCATTCGCTTGATGTGCAATTTTCCAAAGCTTGATAGTACGATGCGTTGGTTTCATCAAAAGCCATTGGCGAAGTGATTCCAGCATCGCCGATGTCAGTTGCCTCAGGGTGTACTGTATTGTAATCTGGATCCGCGTCGGCGTATGGTGGATTTGGCTCTTTATAGTTTGTTGCTTCGTTAAATGTACAATCGTACGCTTGATTTGCGCCGAGGTTGTCATATGCGTTTGCATCGTAGTACGCTACCGCCGTCGCTTCTGTCGAATCATCGTACTGGTACGCATATTCGTTCGCGTCTTGACCCTCAACGCCAGTGGTTGACTGAAGCTGCGAATTTCTGACATCTTCTTGGCCCTGGTCGTATTCTTGCTCCGGAGAAAGCCCTTGATCCTGCAAATATTCTTGCTCAAGAGAATACTCTTGGCCCTGTGAGTAATGTTCATGTTGAATGCAATCCTGATCTTGAGTGTATGTTTCGTCTTGCGCGAACTCTTGATATTGTGCGTATCCTGGATCTTGGACGTGTTCATAATACTGCGGATAGTCCGCATCAAGCGCATTTGTTTCATCAGGAAAAGCTGCTGCAACGGCATCATCCGGCAGCTCCCAAGCAGTAGCGCCCGAGTAGCGCTCATAATAGTAGAGCGCACCGTTTTCGTCAAAGTATTCTTCCCAGATTTCGCCGGTCAGGGAAACATTGACAACGACCTGGGCGTCTTCGTCAAAGTACCTTTGAAAAGATGACATGGGTGGTGGCGGGGCCGCCCAGTCGCAAAAGCGAGCGCCTGCGCGCCCAGGCGCGCGCGCTCGCCGACAAGCGTGCAGGATGTCTGCCGGCAACTTGTTCACGTGGCTATTTGGCAAAATGCGTTGCGCAACATCTGGTGCGGGCACACTCCATACCCGAATAGATCCGGTGAGTCTCTTCAGGTTCGAAATGGGTTTCGAGGGTCAAGAGACCGCTGCCACGGTCGGAGCCATCCGCGACGGCCCTGGAATACGCGCGTCTCTGTCTTGCAGAGCCTCCGGCCGGCTGGGGCCGCGACGAACTTGGCATGGCCGCGAGGGAGCTCTTTCGGTTGCTTGATCGTTCGAAATTTTTGCATCCCTTGAGTGCGCAAAGACTAGAGCATAAGGTGGTGCAAGAGAGAATCCGCTTAAAGTTCAGAGGGAAACTGGAAAGTGAGTGAGCGAGTGGGCGAATGCGCTGCGCAGATCAAGGCTTCAAACACCTGCAGAACTCAAACCTTCTTTAGGAGAGTAAAATTGCCAGGAGCGGCGCAAGATGCCTCGCCTGGGACCCGCCAAGGTGGCGTGCGCTCTTGTCACTGTACTTGCAATATGCCTAGCAAGTGCACAAGGAGAGACGTGCTCGTACGAGGAGCGATGTTGCCCGTATTGGGTAACAGTCTTTGAGCGAAGCAACGGCTGTATGGTGTCAATTCTGAAGGATGCGTCAGAAATTAACGAGCTCTTCGAATCAACCCAGATCTTGAAATACGAGGTGAACGATGTCGCCGTTGCATATCTTAAAGAAGAAAAAAGTAAAGTGGGCCTCAACGTGACGGACCAAGTGTTATACAACTGGATTGTAGAGTCCGAGGACTATGGCGTGGGCAAGCACTTTGTCTTGTATTCATCAGAGGACGACTTGCTCGCAAGCGAGGCTGCGTGGGACTCTTGCCCCGTCCAGGACAATCTGGTGTCAGGTGAGGGTATTCCAGGATCATGTCGGGCAAGTAGTACAGAGGATTCATCGACACTAGCCTTGCAATTACATTCTTGTGAGGAGCCAAAGCAGGTGCGTGTGAGTGTATGCAGTTTCGTGGACACAAACGCACCGACGACTACCTTTCCCAGTGCTGCACCGACAAAAGTACCAACGCCGTATCCCACAGAGTTTCCAACCTTTGTCCCGACAGCGAGACCAACGCGTGTGCCAACGGTACGTCCAACGCAGGTGCCAACCTTGCACCCAAGTAAAGCGCCAAGTGCGAGTCCAACTGTACTAGGAGCTGTCTCTCGAACTGTGGCGCCAACTTCTGAGCCCAGCACGGCCTGCCCAGAGGGCTCTATGATTACGAAGCTAGAAATCGGTGTAACCGAGACAGGGGCTCCATTTTGCCCTGGTCTCGTGGATTTTCGCGTCGTTCTGGAGCACAAGCTCGCAAGATCTCCGAATCTAGGCCTAGAAGTCTCCTTTACAGATACGGGTGAGACTTTGTACAGTCCTTTACTGACAAATTGCTCGGAGCTGGCAGATGGTTCGTCGATGGAGTGCGTGATTTCTGCCAATGGAACGCCGCCTGATGCGGACTGGGCGTTGCGGTTTCTCGATTTGAGCTCAGCTCGATGCACCTTTCATGACAATTACAGAGTGACGATGCCTGCGGCTGACGACACAGAATGCGCAGACTATGAGCTGACGACTTTGTGCGCTAATAAAGAGGATTCTTTGGCATCAGTCAAGGCGAGCTTTGGCGGTGAGCTGGCGACAACGGTCCAAGGTCTTTCTTCTGAGGCCAGGCTCTGGTGTGAGGTGCGATCATCATCAGAGGATACTCTTGCGTCCTTGTCAGTCTTTGTAGACTCAAGTGAGGGACGCGTCACGTGTGGAAATGGGGTTGTGGTCGCAGAGCCGCACTATGTATACATAATGAGCGACACGTGGACGACACCCATGTATCGTGTTTCGATGGGTGACCCTTGTGAAACATCGACAGACTCAGGTTCGACAACAGAGGCGGAAAGCGAGGAGCCTTCTTCTGCTGTGCGCATAGTTTTTATTGTTGCAATCGCTGTGGGCGGAGCGCTTGCGCTTGGCATTTTGGCGACTTTATTTGTGCGTATGGCAAGACGTTTGCGTCAATCGTTGACTCGGGAGCGGGCCCCACGTCGGGACTCTTGGAGTATCCAGGAGCGTCAGCAAGAGCTGGCCCCGCACCCAGGTTTTGGTTCTAACGCTCATGAGTTGGTGTGCTCGCCCAATGATGTGAATCTTGCTACCTTTGGGCATCGCAACGTCTGAAATGGATGAGATCGCTCTTTCGTTGCTTTTTAAGAGTCGGGGAAATGGCCAACGAGCAAAGGGTGCAGCATGTACCATTATTATCTCGACGGCTCGACGACGATGGTGCTTGTTCTAAATAAAGCATAATTGGGTCTGACTAGGCAGTGCGTGCTGTGGAATCCTATGAATTGCAATCTTCTGACATTCAGAAAACCGCACTTACGAGCTTGCTTTCGTTCTAGTGCTCTTGCACATTACGCAATGACCTCATCCGTTCGGAATTAGCCGAGATCATGAGGAGAGGGATGGAGCCGAGAAAAAATTGAAAAAGATGCAAGTCCGAGATGGCGTCAGACGGCCAACCTATGCTAGGTCCATGACAGTGCTGACAGGAGGTCAGCGATAGGCCACGTACAATTTCGACTGCGAAATGGATAAGGAAAGATGATTCGCGAAGCCATTTGGGGAGCGTGCATATATTTTGTTTCTCTGACCATTGAGCTTATTGTTTTCACGTAAGAAGCTCTCGTGGGGCGCCACGCGACGTGGGTTTCGATTTTAACAAGTCATTTGCTGCTATCGCGAGTTCCTCGTAAACTTTTAGGGATTAATTCTCAGTTATTTGTTCGAAAATGGCAAGGACTTCTCGGCAGCTAGCCGCCTTCAAATGCTCGCTTTGCTCTTTATGTGTGCCTTTGTCGGTTGCGATCGTACACCATGGTACAGCATAATTTGAAGAGCTGCGTTAATCGCTCTTCATGGAACAACGAAGGTGTACCACGAGGAGCAGGAGGAAGTTATGCTTGGCCTCGGGCCGGGAACTCTTAAATGCATAATTCGGGAGGGCGGGAGGTTCCTAGGCCTAGTCACTAGTCAGTCTGGCGCGAGGCCAGTTTTATTCAGAGAACCAAGAAACGGGAGTCGTCGTATTTTCCTGCGTTCCGTGTGCATGCGGTGAGGGACGATTGATTGGGTCGATCGGTCGGTTCGGTGGACGGGCAGCAGGGAGCAATGCGACGCAAACGCGTTCGCGACAGAACTTTCTTTTTTTGAATTTTTGTTTCATGCTTTTTGTTTCATTTTTTCTTTTGCGAGTAATTTTTGCAAGTAAGGACGCCTGCAGTCGCTTCTGTTTCCAATTTTTTCTTTCTTTTTTTTGGCATGCTGGGTCGATTTTAGGTTGGGGACCCCTGCAGTTCGGAGAGTGAGGAAAATAAGGTTGTTGTCCAACGACAAAGTTGAAAGAAGGGAAAGAAAGAATAGACGAGAAGAAAGACGCATGTCGTCACGTCATTGCTCAGCTGTTTCAACATATGATGTCGCCGCAGCCGAGAGAGTGTACTGAGACGGACCAGGGTCCTGATACTTTGTGTGCCCTCAAAACAACCAGAGTGGGGCCGCCTCACGTTGTTACGCTGAGGCCCTCGCCAATGGCCAGCGAACATACTTTAACATTGGCCATTTCACATTCCGCACCCCCTCCCGGACCTCTTTTCGCCCCATGCTGAGGATGGGCTCGTTCCGTCTTCGAACTGCAGAGGCGCGAGTGGTGCCTGGAAAGGTAGCAGCTGGCCTCTGGCAGCTGCATCCACAGCAGCCCGGAGACAAGATAGCAGGCGGGAGTCGGGAAGACGGCAGGAAGTCGAACGACAATAGAGCGCGGAGCATGCGTATCTGCAGCCAGCCAGCCAGCCAGCTAGCCAGCCAGCCAGCCAGCCACCGTCCCAGCCACAGCCACGGTGCTTGCAGCCTGCCGGCCAGGGACGCTTAGGGCAGGTCAGACCGAGGCCGCCCCCCGCGCGCGCATATTCTTTCGTCTCTCTGTTCGTCTGTATGTCTGACTGACTGTTTGTTTGCTTGCTTGTCTGTCATCTTTCCGAGGTCAGTCCGCGCGGCGGCCGGCCGCAGTAGAGGCTCTACTATTTATTATTTCCAGCACACTCGAAGCCCGCGCAGCCCGGGCGCCCCTCAGCTGTGGCCTCAGTGAGCCCGCAGTCGCAGTGCTTCGTGCCTCGCTCGATCGCTCCCTCGTTGATGGTTCTTTCGTTTCTTCGATCCTTCCTTTGTGTGTGCGTGCGTGCTTGTGGCTGGCCGGCCGGCCGGACGGTCGGTTGGTCGGTCGGTCGGTCGTGCGGGCGGGCGGAAGGAAGGATGCTCTTGCATGCTCTTTGATCTCTCTGCATGGCCCGTCGTGGCGTCGGAAGCATCCCTCCGCGCGCGCGTTGCTTCTTCTGGCGTCTGTTTGTCTGGCTGACTGGATGAATGGTGCGCGCGACAAAGAACTCGAACGAAAGATGGAAAAAACGAAGAACGCAGCCTGAATTTCATTTCTCCAAAGTTGCAGCTGCCTGCTGCAACCAATGCAACCAATGCAACTTGAAGAGGATTCGGGAGTCAGTCAGTCAGTCGGGATGACCGACGAGGGAGGACTCCGATTCAGCCAGCCAGCCAGCCAGCCAGCCAGCCAGCCAGCCAGCCAGCAAGCCAGCAAGCAAGCAAGCAAGCAAGGTTTGACCAGCGGCGTCGACGGCTCACTCGCGTCGAGAGCTCACTCGCGTTGATAGCTGGCCCTCGCACAGCTACCTCGTTTTCGGTGCAACCCCCCCTAAGCCTGGTTGCGTCGCTTGGTCGCTTCTGCAGGCCGTGCCCGCCTCGTGCACCGGCCAAGAGCTGCTTTGAGAGTGTCCGTGCACGCGCAGCGAGCGTCGGTCGTGCCAAGAGGCCGTGCAAGTCGGTCGTCCGCGGCGTCTCGCGGCGTCTCGTTACCAGGCTTGGGCCGACCGGCATTTCAACCGAAGACTCGTGACGTTTGCGAGGTCACGGGAGTTCTACACATTCTTTCGACCCTGGGCTGCCAAGGCTCGCAGGAGGAGCTTGGTACGCGTAGAGCCCGTAGCTGCTTCGCGCTTTCGTCGCCGTCGGTTAGTCCATCCACGCACCCATCATGGCCACTGCCAGCTAGCTGGGCTAAGCCTGAACAAGCTAGCGAGGCTCTACTCCCTCTTTCCACTTGTGCATCAAGAAAGCCGCCGCCGCGCTGGCCGCTCCCGGCGGCGGTAAATCAATGTGGGCCGAGCGGGGGCGCATCTGGCAGCGAGGACGGCCAAGACGGACGCAGACGACCTCGGCGAGCGGCCCGGGACTCGGCCGAGGAGCATAATTTGAAAGCAACAGGGCGCGGGCCCTTGTGTCGTGGGGGAGCCAGTTTAAACCTCGGTCAACTTGAAAAAAAAAAATAAAGGTAAGAGAGACCACCCACAGTGCTTTCGTTGCGGCTGGCCTAGGCCACTGGCGAGTTACACTCGTCACGGACAAGCCCGCAGATTTACGGAAGAGAATCAAAATTTGAAATTAATTTCATCTCACTGCAAGCTTTGAATCGCGAGTAGAAAGAAAGAAGCGAGTGTTCCGTACCACTCCTACGTAGGCCTAGGTTTGATGCTAGTCTCCGCTCAGCTGCAGCGTGGTGTCCGCAGCGTTTATGTGCTTGATTGTGCTCCTCTTGTGTTCCCAGGAGAGGGGGATGGAGGGGTGGCTGCTTTCGTCCATGTGCAGAGAGCTCCACTACTCTGTTTCTTGTTCGCTTCCGCTTCCTGGCCGAACCGCCGCCGCTACAGCCACCACTGCACGCGGACGCATGTGGAGCCGTCCGCGCGGATTGGCGTCTTCTTGTATACGCTCGCAGTCGCGCCAGGAAGGGCCGTCCCTCCGTCCCGTGTTCATGCCTCGGCCACTCCAGCCTGCGGGCATGCACAATTGCTTGTGCAATCGGCGGCTTGCGCTGGCCGCCGGAAAGTACGAATGTTATGGCGGAGAGAGCACAGCCGATCACGAACGGAGCGAAGAAGAACGCGGCCGTGATCTCTCTGTGGGCGGGCGTCTCGGCACTTTGTCATTCTGGACGTCCCTGTGTCCGTCGTGCGTCTGTCGCACGCACGCTGGCGTGTCTGCCTGCTCAAGAGCGGGGAGGCGCAACCGTCAATGTGATGCAGACCAAACCGGTCGACCGACCGCCCGCCCGCCCGCCCGCGCTCTTACAGCAGCAGCAGCAGCAGCAGCAGCAGCAGCAGCGGCTCCTGGGAACCTGGAGCAACGAGCGCCCGCGAGGGCCTGCAGCTTCCACGCCATGCACGCACGCACGCATGCATACATGCATGATGGTCCGGCCAGCGAGACCAGCGAGAGAGGGAGCGCGTGAGAGAGATAGCGAGGCTCAGAGGAGGGGGAGAGGGTGAAGAAGAAGACCCCGCCCGTTCCTGCGTGGCCGGCTCCGTTCTGTCCCGCGGGCCTTTCAGCCTGGCAGAGGCCGCTCCAGCACGACTCGGACGATCCCTTCAGTTCGTGTGTGCATTGACCGACATGAACACGCCCAGTGGGAAGGCTCCCGCCACTCGTGCTGGCAGCAGCGGCGGGCTGCGAGAGAGGTGACGTGGAGGTGTGCCAGCGCGCGCAGCACATTTGCTCACGCTGGCTTGCAGCCGGCAGGGACGACAGACAGACAGAGGGACAAGCAGACGCACAGACAGACAGAGGGACAAGCAGACACACAGACAGACACAGACAGCGCGGCGCTGGGACAGCTCTGTCCGGGCTGCTTCCGCCAGCAGGGTCTCTCTCCCTTTCCCTCAAGTTAATGCCGCGAGAAACCAACCGCACGCAAGGCGCTTGAGCAGGAGCGATAGTACCACGCAGCTGCAGCAGCAGAGTGATAAGAAGGCGCGCCGTGTGCGTCCACGACCCTCGCAAGCAACCCTGGCTTAGCGATGCGCCACAGCGGGCCACAGCCCTCAAGTCGGCCTTCCTTGCGTCTCCCACGCGTTCGTTCGGCGGCAAGCGGGGCTACGCAAACGAACAAGTGGGGGCGCGCGTCACCCTCGCGCTGGGATCGCATGTCCCGGCACGCAGACGGCCGATGCAAGCAGCGCAGCAACTGCGCAATGGCGGCAGCGGCCGGCCAAAACGGTTCGCGCAAGAGCCTAGGGCCGGGCGAAGTTCCAACGCAGGCCAGGACAGGGCTTGAAGGGGGCAAGCAACAACCAGGCAGACAGCCAAGCGAAGCAAACAAGCGAAGCAAACAAGCGAAGCAAGCAAGTAATGACAGTAATAAAGTATGCAAGCGTGTCTTTCGCGCGGTTCACATCTCATCTCCTTCCACAGCGGCGTGGCCCCACTGAAGCGAGCCTCGAAAGTGCGGGAAGCTGCGGTAGGTTTGTGCAACGTGAGCGTCGAGGACCTAGCCAATAAATTGGTCTGTCCCGCCGTAGCTTGCCCGCACCACTCTGACCCCATTATCTATACTTATCAGCGGACATTGTTTGGCTCGCTGACAGCGATGGTGAGCATCGATTGGCCGACCGACCGCGTAACAAATAGCCTGCACCTGGGCTCCGAAGGACAGCCAGCCTGGCTTTACAGTGTCATTGACAATCATTGTCTTGGCGAGCTGAGAATAAAAATTTCAATGCTGGGTCCTCCATTCAGTCATGTCACGCTCGTGGAGAGGAAGGCCAAACCGTTCGCTAATCAATCGATCGATTCGATCGGTTCTGTTTTGAACATCTGGACCCTTCCCCAATCCTTCGCCATCCGTGACCGGCCAGCACAATGGCTAGCCGTTCCCGGCGCGGAAACTCTAGCAGACTCTAGGTGATCCTCTATCTGTCTGCCACCCCAGTGTTGCCATGATAGCCCGCGCCACGCAACTAACAGTCAACGAGACCATAAATCGGTAATTATAAAGGCAATGGAGGGAGCTGCACAGGGCCGGGGGAAGGGGCGCCTCAATTGCGGAGAAAGATACTGAATATAACTAATCATTCACTAGTTCACTGTAGCTCAGACTGAAAACGCACTTCAGATCGCGGGGTCTTCAGCCCCGCAGGGTATCCCCTCCCTTTGGCAGAGATGGACTTCCGCGTCGGCCTCGTGATCGCACGGTTCATTCAACGTGCGTCCAGATATTCCCCTCCACACTGGTGTGGAGAGCCCTATACGGGGGGCTCTGTCTTAATGCTACGCACGCGCGAGCTCTCCTTTCGCTTTTGATTTAAAAAAAAAAAAAGAAGAAGACAGAAAACAGGGACGCAAAAGTTGCTGAAATTACAAGACTCGCAAGTACGCGCCATCAAAAGACAGGATTGCAGAGAGTTCGGTCCCTGGCATTGGAAAAAAGTGTCTACTGAAGCGAAAAATTAGTGTGTGACTCTGTGCGAGCTCGCGACTCATGAATTCGGCCACTTCCGGCCGTACCACTCTAGGGTTTCGAGCATATCGTCGGGAACCTGGTCTTTCTCCATAGTGTGAAGCGGTAGGTAGGCCTGAAGAGCAGGTGTCCGAGAATGAAGCCAAAAATCGGGTTGGATCCACGCACACTGTTTTGGGTTGCTTGGCCAATGATGCCACTTTTTGGGACACCTGAAAC
This sequence comes from Schizochytrium sp. CCTCC M209059, assembly GCA_000818945.1. Lineage (NCBI taxonomy): Eukaryota > Bigyra > Thraustochytrida > Thraustochytriidae > Schizochytrium > Schizochytrium sp. CCTCC M209059. The sequence continues at coordinate 408,743 of KN805379.1, read as the reverse complement.
GCCAAACATGGCTAATCTCGAATTCACGAAACTCCATTCGCCACTGTCCATTGCCGAGATCAGCGTACAGGATGGGGAAAAATGGCCATGAACAGTCCGGAATGCGCATGATCTTGCGCGGCTTCACGTAGTTGATAATTCGAAACAGGTAATTCTCCACAAAAAGGTACATTTCGGTGATGCGAAAGTAAAAATCCTCAGCGAAGCCGCGGAGAACCTTGCTTGCGATGTTACGGCCCAGAATAAAGTTGTGATCCGAGTAACCGTTGGGGTATGAGGAAAGCCCACACTGGGTCGTACCAAAGGAGTCGCGGTCAAAATCCGGAGGAATTAAGAACGGGCCAAACGCAAAGGTGTCATCGCGCATGCGAAAAACGACATCAAAGTATTTCTCTCTCTGGAGCTCCATATCCTCAATGAACATCATCGCTTTGCGAAAATTTCGAAAGGTGTCTTGCTGAGCGTCCATCCAGGCGTTCCAGTCCGAGCTGTCTGAGAGCTCGGGGGGGTACACCACCAATCCGTCGTTCTCCTTGTTGATGAGCACAATCTGCCAGGACATGGTCCCAGACGAGCTACGCGAGCGCACCTCCATGTGAATAATCTTGCGAAAAGTAAAAGGCTCGCCATTGCGTTGCTCTGAAACGTGCTCAATACGGAGCGACTCTGGGATCATGCCAGGAACCGAGTCTCTTGCCCACGACTTGAGATATGCGTCGTCCCAGTCGGTAATCTCGTATGGACTGGGCCACCGCGGCAGGCTCATGGACTCGAGCTTGACAAATACCTTGAGGAAGAGGATAACATCGACGTCGTAGCGCTCCATTTGTGGCTCAAAGACGTTGACAATTTTGCTTTCCAGCTCCAGGCGTGAAAGCTGCCCCGTAATGAGAAAGACGAGGCTTTCCTTCTCGCTGCGTTCGGGCTGTTTTTTATTCTTGCCGCGAAGAGACTGCACAAGGCTGCCACCGAGAGTAGGTTGGTAGTTAATCAAATTGTCACCGTCAAAGGGTTCGCGTCCCTGATCTCCATCTTAAAAAATGACGGCCTTGATGCGCGTGTCGGGGAACTGACCAATACCAGGCGGGCCCATGCGATTGCCGTTTTTGTCAACTGGAGGGGGGCGAAGAAAGTCTCGGTCCATCCGATACTTTGGCTGCGTTGCGAGAACCTCCTCGTCGGGTCGGAAAGGCGGCTCCCCGTTGCGTCGCTTGCCAGTCAGAACGTAGCCCTTATCGGAGGTCGTCCAACCTTGGGGTTGAGGATTCCATTCTTTCAATTCGTATCGCTGGCTTAACACGTTCCACAGCAGCACAATCGCGCAGACAATGCCAAGAAGAGCAAAACGGTGGTTTTTTGCATATCTCAGTGATCCCTTGAGCGAGTTCTTGCTCGGAAGTCGTGGTGCAAGCATCTTTGGCTTTGCTGCAACAGCGCCGCGCGGACCACCTTACGCGAGTAGTCTGCTTCTTTCTGGGGTTATTCGATATGTATGGTTTGTCTCTCGCTGCGCTACGGGCCTTTTCGGGCAGTTTTGTTGCGGAGACACGCGTGGCCCGAGCGTGTGGTAAACGCGAGATATTGCGACAGCGTGCCTTGTGGTCTCGACCGCCGGCCGGCGACAGCCGGCCGTCGAGAGTCCGCGTCGCTGCTTGCGCGGGCTGCCGTTGCTGCAGCGTCTCGTCTGCCGCAGCCGCGACGTCCACGCTGTAGCCCTTTGGCTTAGACTTGCTTCAAATAGCAGTTGCCAGTCTGGAGTAGCGTCAGTCGACACAAACTAGAGAGTCCGCAATTCCAGTCATCAGGGGTACGCCAAGTGATGCTTGCTCAGAGAGAGATGATTTGCACAAATTTCCGATAAAACATTCTCCACTTCTTTATCTCGTCTCGCAATTTCTAATTTACCCCCGACTGCGCTCCTCTCTAGTTGTCTATCAAATAGTATGGCTATCCCTACCTCGACCACACTCGCTCTCTTACTCTCTGTCTCTCTCCCTGGATCTCTGTCTCTCTCCTCATGTTATTTTCTCCATTTCTCTGTCCCCTTCACTCTCACTCTACCTCCCTCTCTCTCTGTCTCTCTCTCTCTCCCTCTCTCTGTTTGTTTCCCTCTTCCCCCATTCATACTCTCCCTTTTTTCCCCTTTTGCTCACCCACTCTAAATTGCCGCAAAGACCATCAAGCCACCACCGCCTCGGTTCACACTCTCTCTTATCGCGTCATCCGAAGGGTTCCGCTAAATAATGGATTAGGCCAACCTTGCATCAGAGGGTACATGCAACGCCATGAAGAATGAATGACTCCAAGTCGTCCTGACGGGTCATCGCTGATGTGCATCCCAGTAAGTCCATGATTACAGAGCGGAAACTGTAGCTCGCAGTGGAATTTCTTTTACACAAGACCAAGTTGAGTGCTTCAAAGTGAGCAAGGACGTCAGCTGTAGAAAGCTACACGCGCAATGCACAAATGCAATTCTATGGCTAGCGGATATTTCAACAGCGGCGGCGAAACAGAAAGCGTTGATAAAAAAAATTAACGCCGACAAAGTATCCAACGTTAACCCCCCCCCTCTCCCTCCCACCCCCCTCCCCCCTTTGGGTCGTTTATCCTCCTTTCCACGCGTTTTTTTCCTCATGCACACGCGCCGCGCCGATCATCAAAAAAATTTCGCATATTTTTTTGTCCTCAAGAAAACCTGTTGCCAGTACGGTCCTGCACCATCCTTGCGGCATGAGTGCTTAGGCTAGTAGATTACCAGTCAACGAGACCATAAATCGGTAATTATAAAGGCAATGGAGGGAGCTGCACAGGGCCGGGGGAAGGGGCGTTGTTGGCGGGCCTCTGTGCTAATTGTTGAGCCCAACTCGTATTTGGATAATAGTTGATTGTAACCATTATTAGAGTTTTTACTATATAACCTCTAGGATCGACCATCTGTAATTGTTAGGACAGCTTCGAGCTGCTTTTCGAGTTCATCAACGTCGTAATCTTCTTCAAAAAGGTCATCATCATCATCACCATCATCGCTGTCAGTTTCAACACCATCTTCAATCGAGGATTCACTACGAAACTCCTCTACGACACGATCGCGTGAGACGATAATCCTCTTCACCAAGTCTCGACCGGAGGGTTGCTCGAGTTTGATGAACTCGGCATCGAGTCTCTGCTTCACATCTTGAAGAGTGGTGTCCTTCGTGTATTGCCTTGCAATGTTTCCTTTCACGTAAGCCCAAATCAGTTCGATGGGCTGAAGATCCGAGTAGTGAGGTGGCGTGAAGAGGACACGATGCCCTGCCCTCTCTGCTGCCTCGATCACTTCCGGCAGCACCTTCTCCTTGATCCAGTTCTTCAGCAGAACTTTCAGCTGCGCAACTGTGCTCGTTGCGTCGTGCGGTATCTGATAACGATAAAGCGCTGCAATAACCTCCCGTTTCTTTAGCTTCGCGACGTCGGGTGCGGTTGGCGGCAGCGTCTTGTGGTAGCTCGCATTGTCCATTATGATCAGGGACGGCTCATGAAGGTTAGGCAGGAGCTGCGTCCGCCACCACAATGCAAAATTCGTCCCGTTGAAGTTCTTGTGGTAGTCTCCTTTGCTCGCGTCAGCTGCTTGCGGACAAAACGTCCAAATAGAGCCTGGCACGAGGCCAGCTTCACGATCTAGGTATTTTGGACTCGAATTCTGAATGGCAGCCAGAATACAATACCTACGTCCTTTGTGTTGAACGCGCGTCGTTGTGTCTTCCGCGTCCATTGGATCAAATAGACTTTTATCAAACCTATGGTAGTGTTGATGCACGTATGACTCATCAAGATAGACCTCCCTTAGCTGCAACTCAGGCGGAAGGGATCGATTCTGTAAGAGTCTGACGATGTAATCGTCGCGCAGAGCAATATGTTCGACCTTTAACGAAACCTTTCCCGGACGCTTCCCACGGCAGAAGCCCATCGCGACCAGATAGGACTGTGTGGCCCGAAGAGCAGCACTGTAGTCTTTGGCGTCTATCACACCGCCTTCGTCATGGATAATTGAAAGCACCCCAGTCTCTACCAGGTAGTCTGTGACGTGTCTGGCTGACACAGCCTCATGCCGCAGCCGCCTTTCGCGCACGAAGTCACGAATCTTGAAGAATACCTGCTTCGTCGTTGGAACACGTCTCGGCTTAGCCTCTCGATTGCCGCGATTCGAGACTGGTTGCAGACTGCGATCGCCAGTCTCACTGGTTCGAGAATCAGTCCAGCTCTTGATGAGAGGAGCGAGCGTGGACTTGGATATGCCCAGCATTGCGGCCACATTTGCCATCGCGTTAATCGGCCACTTGCGGCCTGTCTTTTTCTGCGAAGCCAACTGATCTTTTTGATACGCAAAATAAGCGTGTAGAGCCATGAAGCGCTCTTGAGACGTGAGCACCGGTCGTCCACGAGCTTTTCTGATGGCCTCAAGTTCTCCTTCGCAGCCCTCGATGGTCGCCGTTACCCGGGTTTTGACGCTTTCATTTCGCGGGCGCCCTTGCTCTTGAGATGGTGATATCCGGCGACGCTTGGGGGACCCGCTCATCGTTTTAGCACACACCCCCTCTTCACCGCAAGTCTGCGTCGTATGCTCGCTGGCGTTGGTCGTAGCCGCGCGCTTCGTCGCGATCTGCACGCCGTCGACTTTTTCCAGTTCATCTTAAAAAGCGCCGCTTCTCGCGTGGACGGAAGGAAATATGAGAGGCTAATTACCGATTTATGGTCTCGTTGACTGTAAGTTCACGCAGGCGAATCCCGCGCGGGACCGTCGCTTCTTCTCTCGGCCACCTCCCTCGCCCGCGAAAGAAAGACTCTGATCAGAGGCAGGCAGGCCGAGACGGGGCTGGTGGCTGTGCGGCGTCTGTGCGGCCGGCGTTCCGCGGGCTCCTGGAAGCGGCACATGAACGCCGCGCGGACTCGAGTCGCGCGCGGTTCGCTTCTCCTTCCTTTCTCTTTTCCCGCCCGTTCCCTCCATCTCCGTTCGTTCATACGTTCATACGTTCGTTCGTTCGTTCATTCGTTCTCCTGGACGGACGGGCGGCGCACATGTAGACCTAGAGGCGCGAGGCGCTGGCGCGCGCGAGCGAGCGCGGAGATGCGAGTGCCGTGTACAGACAGCGGCCAGGGTTCGCAAGCAAGCAAGCCAGCAAGCAAGCAAGCAAGCCAGCCAGCAAGCAAGCCAGCGAGAGTCAACGCGGCGCAAGGCTGCTCTACCGAGGTCGAAGCAAGTCGAGACGAGGCCCTGCAAAGCCGAGCCACGGGGTATCACCGTCTGAACCCGGATGCACGGAGCAGAGTCGCCGACGCGGACGGTCTCTCCCCGCCTCGCAGCGCGCATCACGCATGTACGCCTCGTCACGCGGGATTTCCGTTGCGTTGCGTTGCGTTGCGTTGCGTTGCGCGTGCGTGTGCGCACGTGCGAATTGTGCGGCGGCGCGAACCCGCGCGGCGGGGCGGGGATACAACGCGGACAGCGAGTGAGTGTTTGCGCGAACGAACGCCGCCCCCCCCCCCCCCCCCCCCCCC
>KN805379.1:347716-401247 GCA_000818945.1 Schizochytrium sp. CCTCC M209059 | reverse complement strand
AAGAAGGGGCGGGGGGGGGGGGGGGGGGGGGGGGGGGGGGAGGGGATGTTCTCACAAGTTTTCACAAGTTTGTCATGTGTCCGAATGACTTCATCTGAGATCGTCCGCCATCTCAAGGCCTTGTCTCGGACCCAGACTGCGCCTAAGGAAAGCAAGGGAAGGTATTCCCAGCTCTTTTTTTCCATAGGAAGAAACACAAGGGGACGAGATTCTCGATCAACGGAGCTTCAACCGTGACGTATGATTCGGAAAACTTTGACAAGCGATTCACCATCATCATCTCGAAGCACTGAGCTTGGTGTGAAACGCTCAAAGCAAGATTTTTTTTAGGGCCCAGGAAGAAGAAGAAGAAGAAATCGTCTCGATCCTCGCTAGCCGATGCCGTCTTGGACAAGGCAGCAGCAAGCGACCCAAAACATTTTTTTTCCCGCTTTTGAAGCTTAAGGAATAATGGGCGTCTTCAATGCCACACGACAATCAAACAAATGGAGAAGACTGCCACGTTTCGACCTGTCTGTACTGGTTGTGGCATCTGAAAAACTCAAATTGTACTTTGCTCATTTATTTGTGAGACAATCTCGTACTTGAAAATGTTGCTTTGCGCAGTTTGTTTGTGAGGCATTCTCAAAGAAATGCTTCACGCAACAGTTCCTGTTCCCTCAAAAAGAGGGCCTTGTCTTGCTCACAGCCGGACCAGGCACCGACCGTGGCGGCTTTTCAATAGGTCGTTACTTGGTGTGGCAATGATCCCGTCTTGAGTAACGGGTAAAAAGGCTGGATGACCCGCATACTTGGATGCACTTGGGAAGTGAGTTACCGTACGCAGCTTGCAAACTGCCATGACGGGGCGGACCTGGATGGCAAAGATAACGTGGAGGGCGTTGAATCGGTTGTCCTAACAAAGTTTTGCGGGCTAAACCAAGCCAATTTTGACAGTTTTTTTTCTTTCCCCCCCTTCGTTCGCATACTTTAATGGAGAGAAGGCTGGCTGAGTAATTGTCCAAGAGAATGGGAAGAAGGCCGGACGCGCGCTCTTTTAGGTTGATGTCTAGAGAGTCGTTGGTCAGGACAGGGACTTTTCATTGGCGATCAAATGCCGCGATCCATCTGATCTAATCTTTACCGTTGACTGGGGGTTCGGGAGACCAAAGGTGTGGTTCGAGGGTTGACCGCAGCGTAAGAGTCACGCCAGGGCGCAGGCTGCCGCAGGCAACTGCCAGTGGATGGCGTGGCTCGACCGTGGCCCGGACACCGGAGCCGAGCCATTATCTTACTTGACTTTAGTCGTCCCGCTCCACGCTAGGCTTTTTGCCCGTTACAAGATACTCTCATTAGAGGGAGACAGAGTGATAGTGAGCAATGTGTCTTCTCTGTTTCCATCGTCAGCGTCATCATCATTAATTTTCCTCTTCTTCGGTAACAAAAGGTCGAATCGAGGCGAGACTGGTACGCGCGCGCGCTTCCTGCACCTTTCCCTCTTCCGGCCAAACTGCAGCCGAGGGAGAGAAGGGGTGGTATGGGTGGTTTAAGTGCTGTGCAGCGGTTTCGTCGCGTCGACGTGGCGTCCCGGCTTCTTTCACTTCCGTGGTGATTTTTTCCTTTCTTTCGTTTGCGGCCGGGACAGCTCTCTTTGCCAACTCACCAATCGATGCCATTTGATCAACCGCCGCTGTCAAACGGCCACTGGCTACCCGAATCCGACCTGCCTGCCGTAAGAAAGCTTTCAACCAGCCATTTGCGGCACGCACGATTGGGAATTTTTATTTCCGTCCGCAAGGCTCGTCGCGGGATCGCGATGATGGCGCACCAAGAGGCTGGCTAGAGTTCGTTTGTGCCTCCTCCCTGTTCTCTCTCTTGGCGTTTGGTACGAAGCATCGTGCCGGGCGGCCGCAGCTGTTGCAGTTGACGAGCTGGCTGGCCGGCCGTGGTGACCGCGAGACATTGCCTTTTGATTCAATTCCACCATGACGGCAGTGAGACCAATTGAGCAGCAGCTGCAGCAGTCGCACCAACAGTCGGCAGGGAGGGCCGTCTCTAGGGCGGAACGGCCCTTGAAAGGCGTCCGCCCGGTCGGCTGCGGCCGGGAGGAGGCGCGCAGTTGAGGTGTCGTACTCTGGCGCGCACGCTGCAGGACCTGCGGACGGACACGCTCGGGACCTGCGAGCTCAACTGGTGGGCCGAGACAGGACAGTCTGCGTTGGTCCCTCGCGTAACGGCCACGCGAGCAGAGAAGAGCAGACCAGACCAGACCAGACCAGACCAGGCAGCTGTAGGCACGCAGGCCACTCGCTCGCTCTGACGCTCGCCCACTTCTGGCCGGGGCATGGCTGGCTGGCTGGCTGGCTGGCTGGCTGACTGACTGGCTGGCTGGCTGGCTGGTTGGCCACGGTTGGAGGGAGGCCCCATTTGTCGTTGCTTCTTCTTCATCGCTTGTTCGCTCGCTTGCCAGCTTGCCCGCCTGTTTGCTCAAGCGCTCTGCAGTGAGGCGTGCTGTGCAGTTTTCTGCCGCTCGAAAGTGGGAGGTCCCTGGCTGGACCTGGCTGCAAGACCTACAGGCTGTCAGGTAGGTAGGGTCCCCGCGCGTGCGACGCACGGACCTGGGAATCTCTAGTGCGCGCCGAGGCCCTGCCGGAGGCGCCTAGGCGAAAGTAAACCAGGCAGGTAAAAGAAATTCGAAAAGAGGAAGACGACAAAGGAGCCACGCCAGTCTTCCCCCCCGCCTTTCCCCTCTTTCACCGTCATCAGGGAACGGTACGGCTTGTTTGCAGCCACCACGGCCAGCCAAGCAAGGTCCACGCGGCACGAAGGGTCCGTCGAGATTCACCGAACAAAAAAGACTCTCAAGAGTAGGCCTAGCAAAAGTTTCTTTACTTTTGCGGATGACATCCATTAATACGGTGAGGACGAGAGAGGCAGAGCCGTTGAGACGTTTGACCACCACTGCTCTTGCCGCCGCACTTGCACCGCCGTTGATCGGCGCGCACTAAGCTTCCTTCGATTGGTAAGAGGCCGCCGACTGTGACTGAGCACCGCCTGGGCGTGGGTTGGTTCACTGCGGTGCGATCGAAGTTCGACCGCCTCCGAGGGCGAAAGCGGCTCGAACGGTAGCCTCCCGACCTGGCGCAACAGTCCAGGCCTCAGCGCACAGCACGACGGGTCGCACTGCCGCAACGCGACCCTGGCAAGTCTGGTCGTCTCCGCACGAATGTAGATGATGCACTTGTCTGCCAGCTCGGTGGCTGGCTGGTAGTGTAGGACAAATGAATGAATGAATTAATGAGCGAGAGAGCCCATGATATGATTTGGTTCACGGCCGGCGGCTCCTGCGGAGGGGCGGATCGGGGAAGGGAGTTGTGGGCCACAGAAGGCTCGGCTCCCAAGATTAACAAAAGAAAAGAAAAAAGAAAAAGAAAAAAGAAAAAAGAAAAAGATAAGAAAAGAAAAAGAAAGAAAAGAAAAGAAAAGAAAAAAAGAAAAAGAAAAAATTATGAAAGAAATTATATTTATAAAAAGAACCAAAAGAACAGTCTTTTCCGTGTAAACAAATACTTTTACTGTACAAAGCAGTTGTGCTGTGGGAATATTTTTCGGCGAGGAAGGGGCGTTTGCACTTTCTACTGTTTCTTTGAGTCTGTGGGCCTTCGAAAATGGCCATGGCTTCCACATCGGAAGGAGGTGAGGGAGAAACCGAGTTGGGAAGCAGGCGTGGAGAACGCCAGCAAGCGTCTTTCACGGGAGGGCAAAGCAAGAGGAGGTCGGTTGGGGGCACGCAACGCGCACCTCGCTGCACCGCACAGACGGAGCCCACCTCGCCCTTCCTCTGCGTGAAAGTCTCCTCGCGTTGTGCTGGCATCGCACGGCACGAGATGGCACGGTTGCCGACAGCAGCAGCAGCAGGATGGACGTCCTTCCTCTCATCCTTTCTTGCTTCGTTCTCCGGAGCGGATACTGGCATGCAGGATGCGCGGTCTCTGGATGGGACGAACCACATTTCATTGCATTGCATAGCATTGAACCGAATGCAAGCAACGGCGAGGCGAAGCCAAGCCAGCGAACGCATTGACAAATGAGCAAACGAAGGAACAAACGAACGAACGAACGAACGAACGTACGAACGAAAGGAAGGAAGGAAGGAAGGAAGGAAGGAAGGAAGGAAGGAAGGAAGGAAGGGAAGGAGGGAGCGAGAAAACAAACAAAGGAATAGACACATCAACGCGCGGTGGCGAACGGCCGAGGGGGAACCCCTGATGATGGGTGCAAGAAACGAAAGTTCGAACGAGCGATCTTCAAACGGAGAGAGTCTGCGCGATGCGTCGCCCAGCAGCGCATAGCTAGCTGTTAGTAGGGAGCAAGCTAGCTAGGACTAGCTAGGTGGGTGCGAGGTGGCTGCTGCTGCTGCTGCTGCTGCTGCTGCTGCTGCTGCTGCCTACTACTGCTGCTGATGTGAGAAGCGAGCAGGCTCGTGCATGCATACGTACATGCATAGATAGATGTGTGTGGGTGGGCTGGATGCAGGCAGTGTGAGTATTTCGGCGCCCCAAAGAGGGAGGCTGTACTCGTGCAGACGCCTGCCGCTGCGCCACGCGCGTGCGTGCCCGGCGTATGGTCTGCATGCGGCAGCCGCGTGGCGGACAGGCGAGACCTGACGAGCAGCTCAGCTGTGCTGCAAACAGAGGCAGGCAGGCAGGCAGGCAGGCCGGACTCGCAGAACTCGTAGGACTCGCAGGAGGCGGGCGGCGCGGCCACGTGCCTCGAACAGGCTTTCTCTGCCGGGCCCTTCTTCTTTCCATGCCTACCTGCATGAAGGCCGGTGGGACACCGGCCAGTGGGACGGCTAGTGGACACCTTGGGGCCGGCCCCAGCGCAGCATGCCGGCGCCGCGCTTTCCGACCCGCGAGTGAGTCAAGGCCGGCCCAGCGCAGCAGCAGCAGCAGCAGCAGCAGCAGCAAGCCCAGCGCGGCGCAGCCACCGGCCGCTCGAGCGCGAGCTCAAGACCCGCGAGACCACGGGATGCGACGCGATGCGACGCTACGCAACGCTACGCGACGTCGGGTGTGTTTGTGTCCGTAGCTTTGGCCGGACGGGTCCTCGCCCCCCTCTGTGTGCGGGTGATCAAATCAGCCTCCATGCAAGAAGGCCAAGCCTGGGGCGCCCGCGCGCGCCGCTCCCGCAATGGCCAAGGCAGGCAGGCCACAGTCGCCGCGCTTGCTTGTCAAGACAAAAAATGAAACAAAGAAACAAAGAAACAGCCGCGCAACCAAGTATAAGCAAGCAAGTGAAAGCGTGAAAGCGTGAAAGCGTGAAAGCGTGAAAGGAAAAAGAAAAGAAAGGAAGGTGGAAGGAAGGAGCGGCAGCGAGAGAGCAGCCTCGTCCAGGCACGCGGAGGCAAGGACCTCCGTTCAGTTGGGCTGGCTCGCTACTAACTGGCTGACTGGGGCGAACTGGTTTGGGGATAATGTCCTGGTCGTCTCGCCGGAGAAAATCTATCATCCGGAGCGTTCGAGTCTTGCATTCTTGCATTCTTGCTTGCTTGCTTGCTTGCTTGCTTGCTTGCTTGCTTGCTTGCTTGCTTGCTTGCTTGCACGCAAGACCAACCCCACTCGCCCCAACCCACCCCCAACCCCCAATCCTGTTGACCCTGGGCCTTCGACGTGAGCTCGCATCCTTTCGAGGATATGTACACACAGACGTCCCGAGCTCGCAACGGCATCGCAGCGTCTGCGTCTGCTCCCGCCAGTCACCAAGGGCCAGTGCAGCGCAGGCTCGGGCGGCTCGCTCCCTCGCTCCCTCTCTCTCTCTCTCTCCCTGTGGCGCGCGCGCAGCGGCCGGGTTCGTCTTCCTCGCGCGGAACCGACCCGGCCCCACGCAGGAGCCCCCGTCCTTGGCTCGCCTCCCGCGGGCAGGGAACTTTTTACCAACTTGTTGTATACGCGCGGCCTGGCTGGCACCCCCTCTCGGCTCTGAAGCCTGCAGCTGCTGCTGAGCGTGGCGCGGCGCAGCGGCAGCGGCCGACGAGGCGAGGCTCAAGCGCCCCAGGCGGCTGGTAGAAGCCCTGGGCTCGTCTCGAACACACGGCTGCCCCCTCGCGCGGCACATGATGTTCGCACGATCTGCGCGCGGAAGCAAGGCGTTGAAGACTTGGTAGCTCGCCATCTCTCCGTCGGGCGAATTCGTCCAATCATTTGACTTCGCCTGCGCATCGCATCGCATCGCATCGCATCGCATCGCATCGCATCGATCAACACACACAATCAATCAAGCAAGCTATCTATCTACTATCAGACGATCTTCATTCTGGCTGGCAAGTTGCCGTTCATTCGTATAGTTCATACCTCCGACCATTCCACAATGGCAAGTGTGGCCGGTTAGGAACAGGGCAAGACTCGTCGGGATCTCGGAGGCAACGGACGCGAGCGAGCCATCACCACGTCACGCTGACTCGACATCGCCTCGGCCGCGGCGCCTACTCTTGACTGCTCGGCGATGCAGACGTGACGGCGGAGGTCAGTGCAGCTAGCTCACGCACGATCAGCTGTGGAACCTGGCATAAAAATGAGAAGCAGCAATGCCGGTAGAGCAAGCAGCCAAGGACTCGCGGATGGGCTGCGAGCTCCCTCGCAGGCAAGGGCAACTTGCTGCTACTGCTGCTGCTGCCAGGCTGCTGGCGAGGCAATCCGAGCCATGCCGCCACGGCCGATCCAGGCGGTTAGGGACCGATAGTGAACGAGAGTGAACGAGGGAGGCTCCGTCAAGACAATGCAGCCGCGCCGGGCCAAAAAAACGCTAGTGTCATGACGCCGCGAGCAAGGAGAAAGTCGGGTCACGCCGCGTGCCCCGGCCTGGGTTGGAGCGGATGTAAAAGTGATGTCGTCCGCTCCGCCAGCGTCGCCGCGATACCGCAGAGGTGGCCAGCCTGTGCGCGAGGCGACCGACCGAGCGCCGCGCCGAGCAGCGCAGCACAGCACAGCACGGCACGGCGCCGCGCGTGTCCGGCCGCACGGAATGAGTACGACTTGTGGCGGCTGCTTCTGCTGCCATCCGCAGCTCACACACCACACCACCGCAGCGGCAAAAGAGTAGCCGCAGCGGCCACCAGCAACCCTGCCGAAGCGACAGAGGCGGTGGCTGCAGTGCGTGGCATGATGAATAGATAGATTCGTGCCGGGTGGAGCGGGGCTGCGGTTGCTACGTTGCGTGCATCCTGTGCGGCGGCCCGGCTGCGCTCACTCGCTCGCCGCAACGTACTCGCTTGACTGCTTGATTAATTGCTTACCTGCTCGCTCGCCGCCCGTGGCTGGTTATCATCTCGCTCACGCCCTTCTTTTACGGACAGTATCCCGCTGGCGCTTCCATCGGCCGTGTGGAATGAATGTGACAGAGTGAACCTCGCAACGGTGCCCCCCTTAATCAGCGCTAAGGCCGGCCTACCGCGGCAGGCGAGTGACAGTGCGTGGCTGCGGGCGGCGAGCTGGAGGAGGAAGGAGAGGAGGAAGCAGGAAAGAGTAAAAGAAGTGCCAAAGAAAAGAGGCGGCGTGGAGCCGAGCCCTCCCACTCCACTCGTGTTGCGCGTTGCGCCTCGGGATCGGCGCCCGCGAGCACTCGTGGGGCTCGCGTGCTTGCCCCAGGCGGTCGAGCTCGCGCGATCCGTCGCGGCGTGATGCGGCTGGAAGGCCGCCTCTGTCTCGCCCCGCCCCGCCCCGCCCCGCCCCGACTGCGTCTTTGGCCTTGCGTATTGCAGGTTGCGAGATAAGAATGCCTGGCCGGCCACGAGCGTGGTGCACGGCTCTCTTTGGGCTGACAGAGGAACCGTTCACGCGCTCCCACGGACCCACTTGGCCAGCAGTGGGCGCATCGCAGCGCACCGCGAGGCGTGGCAGATGCACAGCTGGAGCTTCATTCCGCCTCCTGCTCGAGCCAAGCCAGGTGGCGAGACAGCCCGCGCCAGCGCCAATCCGAGCTTCGACGATTTCGCTGCTATCTGTCTGTCTGTCAGTCAGTCAGTGATGGCGTGAAACTAACTGCGACATGCGACAGCGAAAAAGAGGTAGGGCATAGTGGTTGATGGTTGGATAGACGAACGGACGGACGGATGGATGGATGCATGGATGGATGCATGGATGGATGGATGGATGGACGTGTGGACAGGTCTGACAGTAAATGAATGGATAGAAGGTGGCCCGGAAGTAGGTAATGTAAGTTACCTCACCTTCACTGCGCGAGGAGGGTGGGATCCACAGTGGGGGCCATGCCACAGCCGGCGGCGCGAGCTGCCCCAAGCAGGCAGCCAGCCACGCAGCCAGCCGCTGCCACTGCCACTGTCACTGCGACTGCCAGCGCAGCCCGCCAGCCAGGATCGCTCAATCGATCGCTCGCTGTCGCTGCTGTGGTCGTCGTCGTTCGATCGCTCGATCGCTTCATCGCTCGCAAATGTAAAGTCGATCTTTATGCTAACCAGAGTGTGAAAGACGCGCGGAGATCGGTCTCGGTGGGGATGTACTACAAGGCGACGCTGAGCGCAGCGGAGCGAAGGCCCGCGGGGCCTGGACCCGGGCCCGGACCCGCGGGCCCGGTTTCCGGACCCACTCGACTCGATTCGATTCGACTCGATTCGACCCGATTCGGTGCGATTCGCGCGCCATGCGATGCGATGCGATGCGATGCGATGCGATGCGATGTGATGTGATGTGATGTGATGTGATGTGATGTGATGTGATGTGATGCGATGCCAAGGCAGCGGCAGCGGCAGCGGCAGCAGCAGCGACACGAGGCGAATCGCCGAGACCGAGAAAAGGGGGCTCGCTGCTCGCCGCCGCTCGCCGTTGGCGCGCGCTCGCATCTTCCTCCACTGTCCGCGGCGGCAGACAGGCCCTGCTGCGATCCCGCAGCGACGCAAGTGCAAAGCGCGCGTGGTTTACGCAGGCTCAAGTTGCGCTTGGTTGCGAATGCGCAAGCAATGAAAGAAGGAGAAGAAGAAGAAGAAGAAGAAGAAGAAGAGCCAAAGAGAAGAAAAAGGAAAGAAAAAGGAAAAGAAAGAGCAAGCTAGCAAGAAAGCAAGCAAGCCTCGGCTGGAAGCCTGAGCATTGCACGCAGCCTCTCGTCCTCGGAGGGGAGGCAGGCAAGCACGATTGGTTGAACAACCGCAGCTGCACCTTACAGCGCAGCTTCAACCCGCAAAAGAAAAAAGAAAGTCAGCAAGTAAGCAGGCAAGCTAGGAAGTAAGCAGGCAAGCTAGGAAGTAAGCAAGCAAGCAAGCAAGCAAGCAAGCAAGCAAGCAAGCAAGCAAGCAAGCAAGCAGGCAGGCAGGCAAACATCGGCGAGGTCTGTCGATTGCAGTTGATCGATCTTTTGGTCGATCGATTGAAGCATCGATGGAGTTGGTGGCTGCGCTACCAAGGCTCCATTCAGCCAGCGATAGCGGGCTGGCTGTGTGGCTGGCTGCCTGGCTGATTGACTGACTCTCTCATCCGCTCCCATTAAATCAGCTCGGCGTTGCTGGCTGCCTGGCTGCCTGGCTGCGTGGTGGGGGAGGTGAATGCAGCGAAAGGTGCGCAGGGTCAAGAATCTGTGCGCGCAGTCAGATGGTCAGCGCTCCCAAGGCGAGTTTGAAGAGCGTCCTGGATGTAATCAACGCTGTTCGCAACCGATTCTTTTACTGATTCATACTAGCAGTATCTGCTATCTGAGTGACATGAGATTGACAACAGTGGGGCGGGCTCGGCAGGCGATCAAAAAACAGAGTCTCTTACAAAACCACAGAGAGGGAGAGAGGGAGAAAATGAAATAAAAAGAATACCGACCATTCGTCTTTTGGCCACACCAGCCGGTAAATCCAGCATGCTAATTTTGGCGTCCGTCAAGATTGTTAAAATTGTTAAAGGCAAATAGCAGGACATGCGAATCAAGGAAGCAAGAGCAATCGATCCTTGGGCAACACTCTTGATCTTGATTGCCTGCCATTCGATCGTTTTCGATGTCCGTCAGAGATCGCCGTCATTGTTAGAAAAAAGCCGAAAGCAAGCCCTTATGTCGGCTTCCTGACAAAGCTCCGCGGCTGCAAAGGCTGCGAGCAGCAGCTGCAACCTGACAGCAAAGCTGGCAGCAGGCAAGGGAATCAAATTCCGGCTTTCACGTCTTCCACGACTGCAGCTGTAGCGCAGCTGCAGGCTGCTGCATCGCCGTTGGTTTTTCCTTGACAAAATTGACCGCGTCCGTTGTCAATGAATCCAAATTGTGCGCCTAGTGGGCTTCGTTCAGGACAGAACGGTGGTTCGCTTCACAAAAGAATCAGTCAGGACCGCTTTAGCGTCAATCATTCGAGCCGAGGTGTGCGTCACGGCGTTGGTTGCATCGACAAAGAATCCGGTGGACAGGTTGTCAGTTTAGGCTTCGTTTCCTTGCTTTATTCATCGGCCAGAGCGATTGTTTCATTGTGTTAGTTCCCAGGGCAGGTTCCACCGAGGCCTAAATTCGCTAGCTGGAGATGCTAAATGAAGCAGCCAGATGAATTTTTTCTTCCTTGATCTGGGCATATTGCAAGGGCAAGGGTAGGGGTGGTGCGACGGGGCCAGCCCATTTCTGGGGTTCTGGTTCGCAAAAGGACTCCAGGGCCGGCGTCGCTCGCAAACGCTTGGTATTGCTTGCCCATCGACGCGTGGAAACCTTTTCGACCCCCCCCCCTCCCTTCCCCTCACTTCCCCTGGGCTCATCACTTTCTGACCTCCTCCATCCCTTTTGTCCTGCCACGTCAGCTGCCGGTGTTTGGTGGTGTGCTCAGGTCCTGCTTGCGCGACGATGCGCGACGACGCACGCACAAGCCTGGTTCGCCGATCAATCAATCGATGACTGGATGGCTGGATGAATGGCTGGATGAATGCTTGCTTGGTTGCTCTTAGTCTCTGCTGCGGCTGATGGGTACGGCTGGCCGCAGCCGCGGCCGGTCGAGCTGAGGACTAGCGAGCGCTCTTGCCCAGAAAGGTCAGTCGTCAAACTCCCCGCGCCGCGTTCGCAAACCGTCCTCCTGCCCTTCTGCCTAGCTGGTAGTCAACTGCCAGCGGTCGGCGAGGGCGAGGCTGGTGGGAAGGCAGAAGGGCAGGCAGAAGACTGTCGCGACGGCTAAACGGCAAGCCGAGGCGAGCTAGCTGGCCTCCGTCCAGGCAAGAGAGCCCGTGAGTTGGTTTAGTTTTTACTTCGCTCACCGTCGGCCTGACTCGGTGCTGCGAGGCCCTGTCACCCCGCACCACAGTTCTTTCCGCACTGCGGGATACGGCGGCTGTGGCAGGCACTTTCCCCACCAAAAGAAAGCAAAGCGGCGGAGGCTCGCGGTCTCTCCTCTCGTCGTGCCTTGTCTTCTTCCTCGCTCGCGGCCAGCATCTGCATGCAGCTAGCTGCGCTTTTGCGCATCGCATCGCAGTGCAGCTGCCGCCGCTGCCGTCCATCGATCTTGTCATCGCCCGCCCGGCCATCGCTCGCGCGCCTGTGCACTTTGCAGCGGGGCGCAGAGATCCGCACCGCGCGGAAGTCACGGCCAGCGCGGCGATCTGCACTGATTGCTGGCTGGGGTGGCCCGCTGCCGGGAAGAGGAGGGCTGCGGCCGGTCGGCGAGGTCTGTTGGATTCTGAGCGCCGTTGGCCAACGAGTCTCCCTCTGCGCGAGCGTGCTGATCTGCATGCGGGTCAGCGGCGGTTATCCTCGACGGCGTCGGCGTGGTTCGAGAGCCACTTTTGCATTCCTGCAGAAGTTGAGAAGCTGGAAACACAGACGAGCCGAGAGATGCTGAGATCTCGAGTCCTCTTTTTTTCTTTTCTTTTTTTTCTCGGTCTTGCCAGCTGAGGCAGAGATAGCAAGCAAAGCAAGCAAACATAACATAACAAGCAAGTGAGCAAGCATGAGCCATCGTTACTACGCCGCTGATTGCGAGCTGCGCGTGCCGAGCGATCGACCCTCCGCTGCCGCTGCCTTTGATTTGCAGTCCTGTCTGCCTGCCACAGAAGCGCCAAGCACGGGTGTTCAAACTAAATGAGCCAACCAGCCACCGCGACCAGCCATGGCAGCAGCAAGAGCAGTACTACTGCAGCAGCGAGCGGGTTCAACGGCTTTGCGTCCACCAACCGGGCTTCCCTTCCACACGAGCGAGTGACAATGAATCTCTGCCGCCTCTCGCGTTCGCACGGGCGCGCAGATAGACGTTCGCGCCGCAGCACGGGACAGAACGAGGAGAGGGAGAGGGAGAGAGAGGGAGGGAGCGCGCGAGCGAGCGAGGGAGGGAAGGAGGAGAGGTCTGCCATGGCGACATGGGGTTTATCTTCTCCGAGTCGAGACGGAAATGCGCGATGCGACGAGCCACAGCCAGGCCGCCGCTCTCCATGCCACCTCCATCCATGGCAAGGCCCCAGCCGGGCCTAGCTAGAGGCCACGAGAACGAGTGGCTCCACTGTACTGGCAGCGGCTGGCTGGCATTGGCCGGCCGACAAAGAGGCCGACTCGGACGGCGTCACGACAGTTGACCCGCCGTGCGAGTCCGCTGCTGCTGCTGCTGCTGCTGCTGCTGCTGCTGCTGCCGCGCGTGCCTGAGGCGGGGCCGGGCCGGGACCCCGACCCAGGACCGCACGAGCCAGGAGGAAAGCGCGGCGGCCGGGCCTGCGAACGCGGCGGGGCCCTTCTCTCACCCTCCCTAGCTGAAGGCAGGGAGGGAAGATCCCGGGACAAACAAAAGGAGCAGACGCCGCCTGCGTGTGGCGATTCTTCGTTGCTTTCTTGCTTTTTCTCGCAGACGAGCAACAGCGCAGAGGGCGCGCTGGTTCGCGAATGATTCTGCAGCTGCGCGCGTTAGCCGATGGAGAAGTTCCGAGGCCCGGCGCGGGCCCGCGGCCCGCCCAGGCCTCGCGCGCACGTCGGCAGGGCCAAGCGCTGAGTGAGTGAGGCTGAAAAGCCGAGCCTCGGTGGGCGGGTCCTCGTTTGCTGGCGCTGTCGATGCAGACGTTATTGGCAACTTGCGTCACACGCGGCCCTGGCGAGGGTTGCACGCGGCCCTGGCGAGGGTTGCACGCGGGTCGCACGCGGCCCTGGCGAGACAGGGAGGACAGGCAGGAGAGAGGGATGTATGGATGTATAGATGGATGTGTGTGTGGATGGAACGAAGGAGAGAGGGAGGGCCCTTCTGCGCTTGGTCCGGGAGCTAGGCATGCAGGCCAATTGCCGCGCCGCGAGCGAGCGAGGAACTCGCGCGTTCTCGTCTAGCGAGGAGGGGGGGAGGAGGTTACTGTAGAGATCAGAAGCGGACAGCGAGCGAACAGCGGCAGGACAGAAACCTAAGACGAGGGGAGCGGAGGCCCCATCGAGAGAGTGAGAGAGACACACACCGAGTCTCGCTGAGAGAGTCTGAAAGACCGATGCGAATCGAACTGCGGGGAGGGCGAAGGCAGAGGCGAGGTCGCGGAGAGCGCGTGAGACGTCGCAGACACCGCGAAACGAGTGCGCGTGCCGCAGCGAGCGCGTGAGTTAGCTCGGTGCGGCCTGGCCTGCGGTGCAGATCGGGCGGCCCGCCAGCTAGAGGCGGCGGCACGGCCGTGGAGAAGAGTGGGGTGGAGCAGGGTGTGGTGGAGTGGGTGTGGCTGGAGGCCACGAGCTTGGGGCGCGAATCATGGACGGAGATTGATCGATTGACCGATCGATAGGCTGATCACGAGGGAGGGAATCAGTCGGGTCTGCAGCTGCTTGGAACAAGATGAGATGTGAGATGAAAAGAATTTAAAAGAATGGAAAAGAATGGAAAAGAATGGAAAAGAATGGAAAAGAATGGAAAGGGAATGGAATGATTAGAGAGCGCTTAGCGTGACGAGTGACGTTGGTTACGCCAGCTTGGCTCGCGTTTGCGATGCCCCCCATCCCCCCGCTGCAGCGACAGCGAGCCCTGTTCAGCTGACAGTAAATAAAATAGATAGCCACGACGAGCTAGCTGCCCATCCGTCTACCAGATCTCGCGTTCGGCTAGAGAGCTCAGCTGGCAGACAGCGACTGATCAGGCCGACTTCCAGGGCGACTCGCCAACGCAGGACAGCGAAAGGCCGGGCCAAGCGCCATCCCATACCAACCAACGGCAGCGCAGAAGCCTTGAAAACCTTCCCTTCCCACGGAGGCGCGCGTGGTGGGTTGGACCCGGTGAGTATTCCGTGAGTGTCGGCGCATGAAAGGGAGGAGCGAAAGATCATGCATGATGCAAGTTGTTGAAAGTGAGTTCTTTGGAGAGGCAGGTTATTGTTTCCTGTTCCAAAGGAAAGAAAGGATGCGGTAGAAGAAGACAAGAGGGGCCTCGCTCGAGTATACGTGGGCTGCTGCAGCTGCACGTTATTTCTGTGCATCAAGGCAGCTAGATCGCGCGCGCGCGCGACCTGGCTGACGAAATCCAAGAATCCAGGCAGGAAGGCAGGGTTTATACCGAACGAGGTTGATCGCACCTGCCAGGTAGCTGCCGCTCGCTCAAACAGAAGAAGCAAAAAGAAGAGTGGCGGTCGGTCATGCAGCGAGTTGTAAGTGAAAGGTCGAGTGACAGCAATGTCTGAAGCTCATTTAAGTCTCACGCGCCAGTGTCGGCTGTCCTGTGGCGGCTGTCGTGGCGGTTGGTCTCCGAACAAACGCATTCGCTCGGTCCACGTAGGGTCAGTCATTTCATTGGTTGATTTACTCTCGCGTTCTTCTGGTTGGTTGGCGGTGGGGAGCAGCTGACTGTCTGGCTGCCTGGCATTTTGTCGCCTATTCATTCATTCATTCATTCATTCATTCATTCGTGTATGTTTTAGAGAGGCATCCCATGCGATGCTTCTGATTGGCCACGGTCCGAGGCTGTCTGTCTGGCTGTCTGGCTTGCTGGCGTTTGCGCTGGCTCTGGCTGAGCACTCACCGGCCAGCACCAGCGGCAGCAGGAGCAGCTTGTGTGGCTGGATGGACGAAGAGGAAGAGAAGACTGGACTCTTGACGCCGGGTGCGAGTCGCGCTGACACTGCTCGCCAAGATCCCCAGGATCGGGACAGCCGCCACAGCAGCCCCAGCCAGCCAGCCAGCCAGCCAATGTGAGCGACTCTTGACAGCCACCGCGACCTAGGCCTACTGCCAGGAGGACGGACACCATCAAATGAGTGCCTGCCTGCCTGGCTGCTTGTCTGTCTCCTGTCTGGCTGCTTGGCTGCCTCTACTTGCTTACTTTGATTGCCGCGCGTCTGACAGCCGTGCCAGCTGTAGACTGCGGTCGTCCCAGAGTCTTGAGGACGAACACAGACAGGGACGACACCAAAGCGGCGCGAAGCGGCTCGCCTGCTCGCCGACTCGCCGGCTCGCGGGGCGGGTCAGAGCAGATCAGTCCCTCGCTGGGGTAGACGCCGCCGGCTGTCTGCCTACGGTGCATGGCGCTGCTCCTCTGCACTCCGAGCAAGCAGAGCAAGGCAAGCGCCGTCGCGTCGCTGCGTCGCGGATTGCTTGCGTGCGTGCGTGCGTGCGTGCGTGCGTGCGTGGGTCCGACAGGACAGGCGCCGGCGGTGCAGCGCGGAGATTGCAGCGCAGTGCAGCACGCTGACGAGGCGCTCGCTTGTCAGCAGGCCAGCGGGTGGGCGCTCAACGGTGGGCGGAGGGCGCGGAGACCGTTTGCGGCAGGCTCGTGTCCCAAAGCGTATGCCAAGTGGAGCAGGAAGAGCGAGGAGCAGAGAGAGCGCGTGCGCGCGCGCGACCGGAGGGAGGGAGGCAGAGAGGGAGGAAGGAGAGAGGGGAGAATACATTTTACAGTGGAAACGAAGGAAGAAGAAAAGGAGAGAAGCCAGGAAGCAAGGAAGGGAGGAAGGAGGCAGGAGAGGAGCAAGGAAAGAAGCAGAGAGAACGCTCGAGCGACGGCCGAACGAAAATCATCTTTCTCTGAAAGACTCGTCAGAAAATTTAAAAAAAAGGAATGAAGGAAAGAATGCAGGAAAGAGTAAAAGAAAAGAAAAGGCCAGACTTCTCGTCCCCACAGACGGCCAGCAGCTCGCGCTTTCTCCGGTCCCCCACAGACGGCCGGCAGCTTACGCGCTCTCCGGCCCTCCCGGGACGGGGGTCCACCTTCCCGCAGCTCGTGGCTTCCAATTTTTGATACTACTTCTTTCAATCTTACATTAATTTCTTTTCCTCCCCGAGTGTCTGGCTGGCTGTTCTTTTTTTCTTTCTTTTTTTGAGACTCTGCGTTGCATTTTTTTTTCGCGCGCGTCTTTCTTTTCTTTCTTTCTTTTCTTTCTTTCTTTTCTTTCTTTCTTTTTTTCTGTGGCACTTGCTTGCTGTTGCGAAAGTGAGAGAGAGAGAGAGAATGATGATTCGCAGCCCCTCGGCGACGACGGACGGTTTCCCCTACTCACGCCTTTGTCTCCTCTCCCGGCTCTCGCCCGCGCGCGTCCGCACGGGCTGCACTCGCCCCTCCCTCCCTCCCTCCCTCTCTCCGGGGGAGCAGCCAGAGGAGGGACGGGAATAGCGAGGCGAGGGGCGGCAAACCAAACCGCCTTCGCTGCGCTTTGGAGAAGCGGCAGCGCGAGCAGGGAGCGGGCGTGGACGAGGAGGAGGAGGCGGGCCGCCGCCAGAGCGAGCGTGCGACCGGGTCGCGGAGCCGAGCCGAGCCGAGCCGAGCCGAGCCGAGCCGAGGCAGGCAAGCAGGCGGGCGGGCGATCAAAGGCCAAAAGAACAACTAGAGCAGACAGGCGCATCGGCCAGAGAAAGGAAGAAAAGGAAAAAAGAAAAAGGAAAGGAAAAAGGAAAAGGAAAAAGAAAAAGAAAAAGCCAAAAAAAAAAGAGGCAAACGACCAAGAAGCAAACACCAAAACAACCAAACAACAAACCTGCAACCTCCTACCCAGGCGGGCAGACAGACAAGCAGGCAGAAGGTAGACAGGCAGGTAGACAGACAGGCAGACAAACAGGCAGGCAGGCAGGCACGGAAGCAGGCAGCGCGCTGCTTGGGAGGGACCAGCGCAGGCAGGCAGGCAGGCAGCGTTGCCGCAGAATGGCCGTGGTATCGAGCCTCAAGAACGAGCGCAGCCAGCAGCAGGCGCAGGAACAAAGGCAGCGGACGCAGGCGCAGCAGCAGGCGGCGCAGCGGTCCCGGCAAGGACCACAGAACATCAACATCCCGCAGAACCTGAAACGCGCCGCCGAGAAGTGGCGCGAGGCCGAGGAGGAGAGCAAGGAGCAGAGCAGCCCCGGGCCCATGGACACGATGGCGGCCGTGGCGGCGGCCGCGGCCGCGGCGCGCAGCAAGAAGGCTGGCAGCGACGACGAGTCGGCAGCGTCCAGCTCAGGCTCGGAGGAGGAGGAGGAGGAGATGCAGCAGCAGCAGCAGCAGCAGCAGCAGCAGCAGCGCGGGGCAGGAGAGCCTAATGCGCGCAAGCGCAAACTCGCCCACCGCAAGCGCGACGGCAAGCCCGAGGTAGACGACGACGAGCGCGCAGACGAGGACGGAGATGACGACGACGAGGAGGAGGGCGACCGCCGCGCCGTCAAGCGCGCCTCCTCAGACCCTCCCGGGGGAAAAACGCAAGTAAACGAGAAGAGCGACGACGCAGAGTCCTCCTCGGACGCCGCCGTGCGGAGGCCACGCAAGTCCAGCAAGAGCTTCCTCAACTCCATGCCCCGCGTCATGGACCACGGCAACGGGCCCCAGGGACACAGCCAAATGCGCTTCGCCCTCGAAACCAACTGGCACCCGTCCTACGTCCGCACCCGCCACAAGAACCTGCGCTGCTTTCCCTTTTGCGCACCCGAGCACAAGGAACGCAGCTTTTGCGGCCTCCCCATCACCGTCTTTTTGCGCTGCCCCAACGCCCAGGCCGCACGCAAGCTCCACCTCATGGGCCGCTTCCGCAAAGTCCGGGAAAAGCCTCTCGTTGAGATGGGCGCAAAGTCCTCCGCGGCCTCCTTCGACGTCTCCCGCGTCGTCTTCGCATCCTTTCAAGAGTACAACGAGGCCGAGGGCATGGCCGTCTTCGACTTTATGCCCCCACGCAAGTGGAGGTATCATTGCGAGCAAAACAAGTACACCACTTCGGAGCTCCACGCCTTCACGGCCTATGTATTCGATGACCGCAACATTTGCGTTGACATCAAGGACTCGCCCCACTTTCGCATCGTCTCTGCCTGGCGCCAAGACGTCAACACCGTCTCGCGCCCCTTGCATCCGATGCTCCATCGCCGCGCATCCGCATCGTCCGCTCCCGCAGAGTCCACTTCTGTCCAGCAGCACTACGCCGCCGCGCAGAACTTCCCCAACCAGCGAAGGTCCTCCTTTGTCGGATCATCCGCGGAACACTCGGCCATGGCTATGATGTCGCAGTTCAACTCCCACATGCATCAACAGCAGCAGGCGCAAGCGGCAATGGCCAATTATCAGCAGTTTTTGGCTTCCTCCGCCCAACAGCAGTCCAACCCACAGCACAATGTCTCGCAGCCCTTTTTCCCTTCATCTTTCCAGAGCAACTTCTCCGCGCAGCCCATCGGGGGCTACTTTAACTCGCTGGCGGCGGGCCCTCAGGCCGCAGCAGCAGCCGTCGCCGCAGCGGCAGCAGCGGCATCCTCGCAGCAGCAGCAGGGCCAGACACCTCCTTCTTTCCAGGCCAACCCCATGCTCAGCGATTTCCTTGTTTCCCTTTCCAACAGCGACAAGGCCAACAACTTTGCCTCCACTTCGCTCTCTGCCTCGCAACGCCCCGGTAGTGCGATGCAGACAACGGTCGAAGAGGCAAGTAACTCCAACAACAACAACAACAACAACACCAACAAGAACTCCAACGCCAATAAGAACGAGCGTACCATTCCAGCGCCAGTCCTCGCATCTCTTCAGCAGATGCACGTGCAGAGGAACGCGAACGATGCAAAGTCTGCCTCGGGATCGCCGCCGGGCAAGACTTCCGGTGATTTGACCGCGGACGCTGCCAAGGCCAGCGGGCAATCCAGCAAAACCACCAATGAACAACACGCCGTTGCTTTTGGAAATATCAACTCGGGTCTGCAGCAAGGTGCAGCCGCTCTCGCATCATTTGGCGCTCAAAACATGTCTCAGCCCTCAAACGGCACCGAAGCGTCCAACAACAACAACAGCAACAACGCCTCTTTTCCCTGGGCGCAGGCCTCGTCTCAACCAGGTAATGCGGCTGACTACGGCATCCTCACGCAACTGCAGGCAATTTTTGCTCAGCAGCATCAAAACAATGACAACAACAACAGCAACAACAGCCCCTCTTTCGCTGGCCATCAGGGAAATTTCTCTGGCAACCTGACCGGGTCCAACGCGCCAGCATTCAATGCAAACGCAATGGCCGCCCTCCTTTCGCAGTGGCCAAATATGCAACAGCAGCAACAGCCATACAACAACTAAACACACAACGTAGTCGCTAGAAATTTCTCACCTCGGACGCACGTCGGCCACATGCACATACATACATACATACATACATACATTACACACATAGGTTTCTTCCACTTCCTTTTCTCCTTCTTCTTCAGCACAACCCCCAAAACAAGAACCTCTAAAGCATACAAAGACGAATCTGAACACTGATTGATTGATTGATTGATTGATTGACTATCTGACTGACTGACTGACTGACCTTGATACGCTGCAACTTTTTAAAATAAAAAGTTCATTCAATAAATAAACGCTTTGGCATTTGATTCCTTCCTCCCTCGCAACCACTCAGCCTGGCTCCCTTATCACACGCTCCCAAAATGCAAAAAAAAAAACGGAAACGAAACACAAAGCCTACTTTCGTGCATTCTTTTGTAAAAATATTAATTCAACCCATCGCATGCGACTTGTACTTTTGCGCCTCCTCCGCACGTGCGTCTGGATCCACGGAATTGCGAATCCCCATTAATGTGCTAGACATGGCCTGAGTGGCCCCAATCAAAGGCCGAATCACAGCGATTGGGACACCCCGAAGAACCGACTTTACAGCCGCTGTCGGCCCCGTGCGCTGGAGCTCGTCGTAAGGAAGCGCAACAAGGACAAATGCAGCTCGTTTCACCTCACGCGTAAAGCTGTCTGCACCACGCTCCAGGCCCTCCTTCATATTCAGAGGCGGTATTGCACTTGCACTCGCATCTGCACCGTCGCGTTCCACCCCAGTGCGCGCGACCAAGCCTCGTCCGCCAAATTCGGCCCCCGGAGGCAGAGGCGAAAGAACATCTCGCGCATGCTCCAAAAGCATCTGCGCCGTCTGCGCCGCGATCGAAAATGTCCCGAGCGCTTCGATGGCCACCGTACGCACAAACGAAGCAGTGCCGCGTCGCAATCCATGCACCACACGACCGTCCTTTTGGTACTGCTCCAAGGGCATCAGCACAAGGTTCGTCAACCCTGAGCCCAAAATCGCCACCTTATTGATGGGAGGAAACGAGACTCCTGCCAAACATCGGTGTCGCTGCCGCTGCGCATCTCGCGACCATGACGCTTGTACGTATTCCCACAATTCACGCCATCCACCACGAATCGCTTCCAGCTCCACGCGCCGCAAGGACACCTGTAGGCCCTCGTAAGCGAAAAGATTCACGAGAGCCAAGCGATCGCCAGACATTAGTCCCTGCATATTAAAGCGCTTCGGTCGATAGTCCAGCTTCACCTTGAATGCGCGCACGTCTGCGCTCTCAATAAACCAATCCGTGTTCTCCACCAGCACAATGTCGGCATCCTCTCCGGTCAGGCAGCCTTCTGACGACGTCGAGTCACCGTCCAGACCCCGCATCAATCCCTCTTCCAGGCCAGTCTCGGAGTAAGCGCTTGAGCTGGAAGAAGCATCCTCGTCTGCATCGCCGTCATTCCCGCCGCGGTCAACGCCATCTCGCCGAGGCTGCGAAAAGGCTGCGTCATCCGCACCAACCCGCATGCCGAGGTAGGCTAAAAGAAATTCCAACGAGTCTTGGTCCAGGTTCGCCTTGACAGGTAAAATACTCGCGCGGACACAGAGAGCGTCGCGCGACCCCCCCTGCACGTGGTCGAGCGCCACGCGAAGCATCGAAGATCCCGAAATGCGCGGGTGCTGCGAATCCGACATCCACTCTCCAACCATTGTGTGAATGTCCGAAGTCGAAAGCAAATCAATAATGCTAAAGTCGCGAACGGCAATGGCCACGCTTTGTGCAATACAAGGGCCCGCAACGGCCTGCGCGTCGTACGCGGTCAGCAGCGCTGTCACGTGAGATAAAACGACTTCTAGCTTGCGATCGTTCTGCCGCCCTGCAAGCCGATGTCGCTCACGACGCCAGCTCGTTGGCATTGCTCCTTTTTGCTGCTGCTGCTGCTGCTGCTCTTCCTCCTCAGCCGAGCAATTCTCGCCCGCTGGTATCCCTTCGCTTGCGTCACGACTGCTTGCGCCAATTTTTTCATGAGTAGAAACACTCGTATCGGCTTGGCCTGCATGAAGCGCGGCCCTTCGACGCGCCTGGCGTGAACGTGCCAAACGAGAAGCGGCCACGGTGCTCGCCGTCGAGTTCCAGTCACAACCGCCAAACAAGCACCAGCGAACAGACATGTCGCGGACAACAACTCGTGACGTGCATCGAGCCACGCGCGAACGCAAACTCGCACGACCTTCCATGCGCGCCGCGAGCGCCTCTGCAGTCGGTACGTGAGACCCAGGCCCAGCTTCAAATTGAACACCCATATAGTGCGGATACATTTCTACCCCTGTGTCCTCGTACCATCCATTCTGCGATGCATCGCTTTCGGCTGAATCGTTCGCTCCTCTACGCTGTCGCACCGACTTGGTCTCGAGGACTGCAGCATCGCTGTTTGCATGAATGACCTGGTCAGGAAACTCACGTTTGTACAAACTCGCATAGTCCGCAATGGCCTCCTCTTGTTCCTGTACAGCGCGCTTTGTATCCTCTGCAACTTGTGCTTCTGCGAGGCGCTCTTCCGCTTCCTCTTCCTCGAATGACTGCGCGCGTGTTTTCTCGCCCTTGGGACCCGAAGGCCACTCATCGAGTTCCATCTCCTCGAGGTTGTCAGAGTTCGGGTCGCCCCACATCAGTAACTCGGCGCCCATCGCTGTCAGCGAGCCCTTGTTTCCTTCCCTGACTGTTGCTTCGGCAAAACCATCTTCCTCGTCATCGTCAACATGAAACCACGTTCCTGCAGCTTCCTGATGCCCCAAAGCGGCACTATCTCGCGTCTGACGACCTCCGACAGCTTCTTCCTCATCTTTTTTGCTCGCGGCTTCCATGGCGGCGGCCGATGCAGCCGAAATCACATTCACCTGCTCAACGGCATAGAAACCGTCCACGAAAATCGCGTCAGGATCCGGATCCTGGCCATCCGCATGTCTGCTGCGCAGCTGAGGCCCCGACAATTGGTCATCTGGAACGCCATCCGTCAAGTATGAGTTCCGTAACTCCGATGCAGTACGCTCGTCATCGCGCATGCTCGTCGCTGGGGCGGGGACAGGACTATGCGCACTTGATGTGGACGTACTCGCAGACGAAGGTTTTGTCATGTCCTCGCCAGATTTTTTCAGCGCTGCTGTTGGTGTCGGCGCGGCTGAGATGCCATCTTCCGCGCTTGCCACCCTTTGTGTCTCTCCTGTCTCAAATAGAATTGCATTGTCGCCTGCAAGACCCTTTTGTGCCCTCGCACCCGGAGGTATAGCGTCTTCGTCGTCCATTAGATCGTCACCGCATCGTCCACTGAGCTCAACGGCAAAATCATGCACGAGAGCCTCCAACGTACAAAACGAATCTGTGCAGCTATACAGCGACATATTGGGCACCGACACTTCATAGTCGATGTCAGGGTTGACATCGCGGTCCGCAGAGGTAGGGCGTTGTTTACGTGTCGCATGCGTCGTGCCGCCCGAGGAGCGGTTCCGGATGAAGAGCTCAAGCATATCGAGCGAAGCTACTTTGGCGAAAAGCATCGAGGCCACAAAGTCCTCAATCGAGGAAAACGGGCTCGTCGCGTCTGCCCCGCACGCAAACTGATTCGGATCTTCCGCAGGGGCCTCGTTGGAAATGTACAGCGCCAGATCACGCGCGGTCAGGTGATAGGATTGGTCCTGCACGCTCGGCGAGGCGACGTTGGACGACATGCGCACCATGCCAAGTCCTGCAATTGCCATATTTTGTGGCCGTTCTCCGCTGTGGTACTCGAGAACGGCATCAAAAAATTCCACCGTCATCTCCGTATATGTGACGACCGGTGCGCTCCCACCGCCGCTGCCGCCACCGTCCCATGCTGTCGATTTTTCACCAACGACATGAGCCGCTCCCACAGCGTTGGAAGGTGGAGCACTCGTCAAAAAGTCTGCAAGTTTGTGAAGCCAAGTAGATTGAGGTAATACCTGCAGCGTGAGGCCGTCCACACAAACGTGCAAGACGTTGCTGTCCTTTTCTTTGCTTTGGGTAGAAGAAGCGTCCATGTACACTTGCAAAAGCGGAGACGACGACGTGCTCCGCCCCCACTTGGTGCTATGTAAAATAGGCCGCAGCGCTTCCGCGCCATATCCAATTGGTTCTCCCGATTCGAGCAGCGTTACGTCTTGCGCTTCCGCCATTGTTTTGGAGTCAACCATGGTAAGCTCGAGTCCAGAGTACTCGAGCTCAAAGTCTGCATGCTTATTACCTACCAAGGCGACCTTGCCCCCGCGACTGCAGAGCTGGAAAAATGTACTCGAAGATGACCCGAGCACCACTCCGCACACTTCGGCCCGACCGAGCGCTTCGGCATCATCATCCAGGCTCCAAGCAGATCCCAGATTCGGATCAAACGCGTCTCCAGCACAGCCGCTGGGACTTTCGTCCCAAAAGCCTTGCACAGGTGCGCTCGACTCTTCTTCACGCGCTGCCGCCACTTCAGGCACACGGAGGGAGGGTAGATTTTCTTTGCGCTCATGATCTGAGGTTTTCTCATCATTTTTCTCGGGATGTGTACTGGCCCTACCGGCATCATCTTCAGCAACAGCTCGTGTGAATGAAGGCACACTACCCAGCACAAGCTGCAGCACATTATTCAAACTGTGGTATTGCACCTTGTCGATCGACATGAGCGCATCTGGACAGACGAGACGCACTGCCGTATCCGCCGTGCAGAATCCGTGAGTGGACACCGCTTCCATGACCTCGTACAAGGGTGGTTCCTGGTCCTTGTCCAAACCGTGGTCTCCAGCAGGATCCACGGCAGCACCACCTTCTTCACCTGGGGCACGCCGCTGATGGACGCGTCGCTTAAAGGCGCGTCGTGACTTGCGGGCGAGTCGCAAGGCCCCCGATGCGGCTTCTTCGGCTTGCAAGGCGCTTGAAAAGGCACGTCGAACACTCATGGTCAAACGCGGCGTCCGAACGCCCTCTCGCGAACCGTCTACGACGAGGGCCCAGGCGGTTTCGTCATCATCGTTGGTTCCATTCGTGCCACCATTGCCGAGAAAACGAGCTGCCTCCCCTGGAGCAAGCTCGGACGATAGAATCTGGGGCGAAGCACGATCGACGACAGCTCGCACGCGCGAAAAGTCGAACACGAGACTCCACCCAATACTTCGAAGAGCATCCACCTGTTCGAAAAACGTTTCGCCCCCCGCGTCACCGCCAGCCCCATCTTCGAGAAGAGAGGGCGCAGACTGAAGTTCCAGACGCGCGGCAGCACCGGTTTGCACGCTTACGTCCGTCATATCCAGAACCATGGCCTCGGAGAGCCAACGCCGGGAAACAGATGCATGGGGTCCCGGAGACTCTGCATGGGGAACGCGCAGGATGATGAGAGCCCGGGGCGTCACGACGCGGAGATGGAAGTCGTCCGCTTCGAGTTCTTGCTCGCTAAATTGGACTTTGTTCTCAGCGTCGCCGAATCCTGTCTTCTCTTCGGCGGAAATTGCAATTGTCCCATCTTCGGCCCCGCGAGCTTGCTCGGGTAAATAGTCCACTAGCCGGTGTGCAACCATACCATTGTCCCAGCTTAGAGCCAAAGCAGAGAGTTGTACAACCATGGAACTACCCCGCACAAGGTCAACGTGACAGGCAACCTCGTCTTCAGCAGGCTGCATGTCCAGGACCAAATGCAAGCAGCAAGAGCCGCCACTTGGTCTTGACGCCTTTCCTCGAGAGCTTGAGGCGCCACGGGAAACCTCTCGCTGCGGATTGTCCATCAAGAGTTCGAGCGCACGGAAACTTTGTACAGTTATGTTTGCATGAAGGCTGGACCCGTGCTCTGCAAGGGCAGCCGTGAATTGTGAATTTTCCACGCGCACCACAAGCCTCTCAGAAAAGGATGTCAACGCGCGATCCTGATCAATTGCCGCGTTGACTTGAGACAAAAGCAGGGCGTCTGAACTCGAAGTTTGCAAACTTCCATCCGACCTCTGGGGGTGCCAGAGGTTGAGAGCGCTCCGCAGCGGATTTTCACCCAATACGTCTGGCCGTGCACGTCCATACAAGAGCTCAATCTGTACCTTGCTGAGGACGACCTTGATGGAGAGAGAGCCATACTCTCCGCTCATGGACATCGCGCCTCCTCCTCCTGCTCCTCCTCCTCCTATCGCGCCTTTACCTGTAGTGCTGTCCCAGCCCTCGAGAACGTCGCGCTCCTTGGCATTTCTCGCCCCGAGATCATCGGGAAGTGACACCATTGTGCCATCGTCCGCGTCAAAGAATTCGAGACCATCGGATGCAGAATCCGCATCATTGTCTTCGAAGCCCTGATCCGACGAAAGTGGCGATGAAGGTGCTTTTGCGCCATCTTTCTCCTGCGAAGCAAACGGAGACGTATCTTCCTCGTGCTCGACTCCGAATGCGACAGACACCTCCACAAGAGTGGCCCACGCCATGGGATCGACGACGGCCAAAACAGAAGGCACTGTGAGTTTGACTTCATTTTGCTTGCCTGTTCGTAAGAGCGCCGTTGCGCCCTCCTTGATGCGTGCGATGCAGGTCTCGTCACACGAGTCGTCCGTGTTAGAGACGTCTTTTGTGCTCTCGTTGCGGACATATACAAAGGCCTCGTCGAGTCGGACAGAACGCTCTACTCCGTCTTCTTGCGGGGAAAGAGGCGCAAGTCGGGTGGCGCCGTGTCCCGGGTCAGCCCCGCCAAAGAGCAAACGCGGACAACGCACGATAACGCGCGCAGGTCTATCGGCTGCGTCAACGTGGTCAGAGGGTGGCGCAAGGCTCACGTGGACCGAGACTTCCACAGCTTCGATACGGAGGCCCGCGGCGTAGTCTTCGATCCAGCGCCCGAGCGTGTTGAGCCCGTCGAGCGCAGCTTGGCTGAGCTCGGAGTCTCGAGGGGTCTCCAGCGCATCGTCGTAGTCGCTGTCCGGATCTTCGAGTTCGAGATCAGCGGGAGGAGCTTTTGTCGCTACTGGTCCTGCAGATGCCGCTGCTGTGCTTGCGTTGTCGCTGGCCTTTTCTTCCCGTCGTTTCGATGCCTTTACACCAGCTTCGGCTTCGGATGCCCCTTCGGGGCTATCCATGGATTCTTGACCATGTTTTGCGCTGCTTGCTTGAGTCTTTGCGCTAGTCGCTTTGCGTGGGCTGATGTGGATTTCGACGCCGGACAGATGCACAAAGAGGCCCTCGTCATCGCCGCCGAATGCTTCGACACGGACCAAGGCCACGCGAACGGCGACGAGTTCAAAGGGTAGGTTTTCAGCGCCGAGGGCACGACAGATCTCTGCCGTGTCAAGTTCGAGGTCATGCAGCTCTGCGTGTCCGCTGCTCAGGCTGACGCAGAACTGCTCAAAGTGGAGATCATGTTGGAGGAACCTCCCCAGACTAGACTTGAGAGCAAATTTGACCACGCGCTTGAAGGGAACATCAAAGACCCGTTGAAGCGGGCTTAAAACTGCTTGCAACATCGCATCGCGTTGCTTGCTCGTCCAGCCGCTCGTGAAGGCCACTTTGGCGAGACTCGCTCGAGCGCCAGAATTTCCCTCTTTCTTCAACGCCTTCTCCCGGATAGCCGGCCCGTCAGCTAACGTGGTCCCTTTTCCGTCTCTTTCCGTGAATGATGAGCCCGAATGCAACGACGCGTCTCCGCTCCGTTCGCGATCGGCGCGCTCGCTCGCTTGCGTGCTCGCAGTACACAGCAAAGGTGTGTTTGGTTGATTTGATTGATCAGCACCGCCAGGTCGATGGATCCCGCCCGAGGCGAGTGCGAGCGTGTCGCAGGCACACAGACCGACCGACAGGCAGGCAGACACAGCCTGAGATTCCCGCCGCCCGCCGCGTGCGTCCTCTCTGCGCCGGGCGCTTCGCTCTCCGCGTCGCCCCGACTCCGTTTCCTTTCCTCTTTGCATCCTTGGCTTCCCTCCTTTTCCTTTTCTCTCCTTCTGTTCTTTCCCTTCTTTCCCTTCTTTCTTTCTTTCTTTCTTTCTTTCTTTCTTTCTTTCTTTCTTTCTTTCTTCTTCATCTCGCCTGCTGGGCAGATTTGGCCCACTTGCCGGGGCCGCGCGCAAGTGCGCTATGCGCCCCGCGCAAGTAGGACAAAGCGCCGCAGTGTTGGTCTCTCCGGCGCAAGCAAGCAAGCAAGCAAGCAAGCAAGCAAGCAAGCAAGCAAGCAAGCAAGCTAGCGCCCTGGAAATTTATGCGCCACGGCCTAAATGGCGGCTAGGCAGAACGATAGGGTCAGCCCCGCTCGGAAGCGAGCAGGCGTCGAAACCACCGAAACCGCAACGGCGCAACCGTCTTGCTTCCCCCATCCTGATCTCTCTCTCTCTCTCGCTCTCACTCGCTTTCTGTGCGTGCAGTAGACAGACGGAGATGACGCAGGGACGGCTACGCGCGAGATCCGGGCGGGACGCGGCGTCGCGGCGCGAGGCAGCCTGCCGGGGCTCGGCGGCTTCGCGCAGAGCGGAAACGCGAGCGGGGCGCCGCCTGGCCGCGGCAGCATGCGGGCAGACTTCTGGTCTGGAGAGGGCGTGGTGGATGCGGCGGACGCCGCGGTGCCCTTCGCCGTGGGCCAGCCCGATGCAGGCCTGCTGCCCCGGACGGAGCTCGCGGCGGCCGTGCAACGCGCGGCGGCTGAGGTTATTGCCACGACGCCGATGGCAATGCAGTACGGGCTCTCCAGCGGGCCCTCACCCTGGCGAAGAGAGGTCGCAGCCTTTGCATCGGAATATCTCGGAGTACCCGTGAGCCCTCTCGAGGTGATGGCCACCGCGGGGACGAGCTCTGCTCTTGCGGTGCTCGCGCAGTCCTTTGTCAGGCGCAATGTCGACCTTCACGGCGATGCAGGACGCGATTGCCTTGTAGAGGTACCCTCGTACTTTCTCGCAGAGGACATTTTGCGTGATGCTGGCTGCGTCAACGTTGTCGGCATTCCGCGCGGCGCAGAGGGCATCGTGGATCTCATCGAGGATGAACTCGCGACGCGCGCTCGAAATGGTCTTGCTCCGCCAGCCTTCATCTACATGGTGCCAACTTTTCACAACCCAACAGGGGCAGAACTCGATCAAGAGCAGATGCGTCGCCTCGGCAGTCTTGCCGCTCGCTACGAGACGCATTGCATTCTGGACGAGCCATACAACTTATTAACTTTTGGCAACACCGCTGTCATGCCACATGGGGCGTCATTGACAGAGAGTGCAAGAGTGCTCAGCCTTGTATCGTTTTCCAAAATATTTGCACCTGGTTTGCGTCTTGGTTGGGTCCAAGGCGCGCCAGAGGTACTCGAGAGTGTCTTTGCCAAGGCAGGCAGTGTGCGCAGCGGTGGAGGCGTCAATCCTGTGAGCAGCATGCTTGTCACGGAGCTACTCCGCGATCGCGCCTTTGTCGACGCGCACTTGCTCAAGCTGCGCACGGAGCTAGGCGAGCGAATGAGTCTTTTGGTCGAGGGTATTGACGAAGCTGTCAGTAATAGTCCCAACTTGGACCTGCGTCTCTGGCAGCGTCCGCGAGGTGGTTACTTTGCAATGCTCCAAGGCCCGTGGTCCGATACATCGTCGCCAGCCTTTGCTCGTGCCAGCGAAGACCTCGGCCTTTCTCTCGTGCATGGCAACCGTTGCGTCATGAATGTGGCGGCACCCGCGTCCTCGGCCGTACGTCAAGATCTCGAGACAATGATGGCGCGCTGTGCCTCGTCTGTACGCCTTAGTGTTGCAATGACCTCGAGATCGCAAATTGAGCGCGGGATTCGCGCTCTCTGTGAGCTGGCGCGCAAAAAGTTGTAAACACGTCCTGATTAAATACGTCTCAAAAAAGAAAGAAATCACAAAAAAAAGAATGTGTGTGTGTCATTTATATTTGGAAGAGGTGACGGAGAAAGAGAGAGAGAGAGAGAGAGAGAGAGAGAAACAAATGTGGACATGAAAAGTCCGTCCTCTTCCATGATGGGTGACTCGAGTCGCAGCCTCTTGCCATTTACTATTTGCCATCTGTATTGCTGTTTGTGCGATTGTCACATCATCATTCAATTTTCTTAAAGCTTGGACTTGGACTGGATAATCTGCAGGGCGTCAATGGCCAGTGCGGCAACGTCGTTGGCGCAGCCGAGACTCGTAATCACACCAGCACCACCGTGTCCGTAGCAATGAATGACCACAGGCTCGTCCTTGGCACGCGACTTGTCAATGCCGAAACGAACGCCACCCTCGCGGCCCGGGCGCAAGCCCGTCCAGGCATCCGCATCGTCCGTTTTCATGACCTCCTTGAGACGCGGAAGCATTTCGGAGGCGCGATTTACCAAGTCGTCGAGAATGGCCTGATCCGGAGCACGGTCCCAAACGCCCTCTTCGGAAGTTCCGCCCACTTCGAGCCACTCCCCGTCCGCAGGAATCGCGTACGAGCGCGACTCGTAATCAGACATGGCACAACGCACCTCATCCATGGACACGTGCACGACCTGGCCCTTGATGGGCTTGACCGCCTTGTCTTTGGCGAGGTCATAGGCACCCATACCCGTGCAGTTGACCACGAGATCGACCTTGCCACGGTCACCAACCGTCCACGCCTCGCTAATGTCCTTGAGCTCGACGCGCGAGAAGCGTCCTCCAAGCTCTTGGATCCGCTTGCGCAGCCACGCAAAATTCTTGCGCGTGTTCACCGTAATGGTATCATAGGCCTCGGCGTCCTTGTAGATCTCGTGGGCGGTTCCTGCAGTCGCGCGCTGGAGGATCTCCTCCTTGAGCACCTCGGGGCCGTGGCGGTAATTTGCGAGGTTGTGCTTTTGCGGATGGTCGCCCGGGAGCTCGTTGCGCGTCAGCGCGTACAGCGGCACCGGGTAGCACACGCCGACATCCTCGCCAAAGCTTTCGCGCATCGACAGGTACTCGCCAAAGGTGGCCTTGGCCCACTTGGTGACGAGGACTTCGGGCTGCACATTGTACGGCGGGATTTCCCAGAGCGCGTTCGGCGGCGAGAGGCCGGCCTTGTCTGCGACGACCTCCACCTCGAACATGCCTGTGTCCAGCAGCTTCCACGCCGCCGCGAGGCCCTGCGCTCCGTTGCCAATCACCACGGCGCGCTTCTTCACGAAGTCATTGCCCGAGTCGTTCCACCCGCGCGGCATCTTCTCGCCTCCCTCTCCTCGCTCCTCCTCCTCTCCGTCTGCTCTGCTCTGCTCGGCTCTGCTCGCAGCTCCGCTCGCAGCTCCGCTCGCAGCTCCGCTCGTGGCTCGCCAGGGCGTCCGTCCTTCCGGGTTTGCTTCGCTTTGCTTTTCTCTGCTCTGCTCTGCTTTTCTCTGCTCTGCTCTGCTCTGCTCTGCTCTGCTCTGCTCTAAGCAGGCGCTAGCAAAAGCGCTAGCAAAAGCGCTAGCAAAAGAAAGAGCAGAGCAGAGCAGAGCAGAGCAGAGCAGAGCAGAGCAGAGCAAAGCAGAGAGCTCCGCGCGTTCGCGGCCTAGCCGGGCCTACCGCGCGCCTACAGTCTGCGCCGAGACCTCTCCTTGACGCGGCGCAGATGGTGCGTGTCGACTATAGAATGGCCCATAATTCACGGCCTGCCGTGAGCGCACAAATCGCTTCCTCTCACGGCAACGCATCGCCAAAGCAGCCCGCGGCGGCGGCGCGAGAACAGCTCGCGCGCAGACGAAGCCGGCGAGACCGCCGTCCGCGAGCAGCCTGCTCTGCACGCGTCTGCACGCGTCTGCACGCGCCTGCACGCGTCGGCGCTGCGCTGCGCTGGGCTGCGCTGGGCTGAGCGGCGCGGCGAGGCAAGCATGGCGCGGAAATGCGAGGCGAGGGAACGCCAGGCGGGGAGGGCAAGGTGAGGAGGAAACGCAGGCAAAGCTCGCGCCCTGTGAGCGAGCGAAGACGTACACACCCGCGAGGTATGGACGCGGGAGACGGTCGGTCGGTCGGTCGGTCCGTCGACAGCGATGCGAACGGTACCTTTTATTCACAGGCCATGCCAGCAGCAGCAGCAGCAGTAGCAGCAGCTGCAGACGGGTTGGGACGAACTGAATGACAGCAACAGAGCAGAGAGGAGAGAACGTCGGAGGGCTCACTCACTTCGGTCAGGCACTGGCGCGGCGAGAACGCTGCAAGGCGCGAAGTCCGAAACGCTGGGCATCGCTCAGCAACTCGTCCACAGTCTCACCGTTGTTGAAGGGCCTCGCGTGCAGTTCAAGAGCCCGAGCACGAAGCTTGGCGCGCAGACGCTCGACTTGTGCGCGCAAAACCTCCACTTCAGCTTCAGGTTCATATCTCTTCATCGCCTTGTCCTCTTCATCTTCTGAGCTCTTCGTTCCTCTTTTTTGGTCCAAGTCTACGTTCGCATCTATTTGTGAATCTGTGTCTGTGTCTTTGTATGTGTCTGCGTTTACGTCTGTGTTGGTGTCTGCGTCTGCGTCTGCGTCTGCGTCTGCGCGTGCAAGCCAATCGGCAAAGAGCAGAACGTGTTCCTTCGCTCGTTGTGGTTTATTTACCATGGCAACTTCGGCGCTACGCGAAGCCAGCTCGGCGCCGCGCGAAGCCAAGTCTACGGGAGAAGGTCTCGGCCTCGATGTTCCCTTGATCTCACTTGCTGATTCTTTTCCCCCCGCTTCCTTTTCTTGGAGACCATCGCTTTCCGTTGCATCGCTCATGGAAGGACTTCTTCGTACTTGGAGACGTGCTCGAATCTTCGCCAACAACTTTTGCTGATACTCGTCTTGTTCGCGAATGATACGAAGGGGCTCATCGACGTCCTCTTCGAGTTCTTCAATTGATCGACGTGTATTCGCAAGACGAGACGCCAACTGCGCGTCAGGAGTGTGGCTCTGCTTTTGCTCGCGTTGTCCACCATAGCGGTTTTCCACGTGCACCTCAATTGTACCATCTCGTTTGAAGCGAATGAGACGACTCATTTCGCCAATCGGGGCCCAGATTCTTTCCTCTTCGTCTGTGACTTTCGACTCGCTCAATGCAGCTGGTGCACCGTGAGACCTTGTTGAAATCAGTGGATCCATTGAGCTTGAGTTGTAAATGTAATCCCAAGATCTCCTCGAACCAGATTTTCTTGTTTCGGCGTCCTCTTGTTCGTGGATCAGCGTACTTGCCGCATCCTTTTCGCTGTCGGCTTCCTCTGCAAAAGATATAATCGACGGCGCCTTTGTAAATTTATGAACTCCGTTGCTAAAATCCTCGTTCTTAGCTTCGACGTTGGTTGTGCTGTTGTCAAATGCGACAGTATCAGCATGCAATATTGATGTATGTGTTTTCCGCTTCGTCTGAGCATTGTTCTTGATTGCGTTGGGTATCCTAACGAGATGACCCGAGTTCTTCAAGTTTTCTGCGCCAGCTTCTTTCGACTCCTCTTCGTCGGTGCTGCTATCTTCGTAGAGGCGACCACCATGTTCTTCGAAGCCCTTTCTTGAGTTCATCATGGTGGTGGCCCGGACGTCGAAATCTTCATCGCTCGTCCAAAGACCACCAATCATCTTTGTATTATTGCTTCTCGCGCCTCACTCTTTTTTGCCCTGCCTATGCCGTGCGCGCTTGCACGGTAAATAGATTCTGTGACGGCGTGTTCTCGTTCGCAAATGGTGAGCTCACGAACGAGCTAGCTTGCTCACTGTGTTGCGCGACAACGTTTGTCATCTACAGCAATGGCATGAGAATGAGTCAGACTCGCGCGCAATGACGCTCGCTGCCACTGCTCAGCCGGAGATGATGATGCTGCCGAGTGATGAATAATATGACGCAGGCTCCCTGCTACTGCCGCTGACACTGCACTGTGGCACTTGAGGTCATCATCAACGGATCTCTTATTTCACTTTGGCCCAGTTTTACAGGGATAGATCATCATGACTCGGATAGATACCAGCATTAGGCCCAATTTCTCGGGGATAGATATAATAGCATGTAGGATCAACCTCGTACTTTGTTCGATCTCTCTCCGGCAAAAAGGATGTCCATGCGAGCGACACGAGGATAATTTGGCTCTTCCGGTGCTTTTAAATGTCGCGGTAGTGAGCTCCTTAAAAAAATGATCAGAGTCAGACTAGGCCTAGGCCTACTGCGTATACGTGTGCAAGAGTAATAAGATCCATGAGCGCCTTGGTCTTCTTCGTTGCTTTGCGAGTGCTCCCGCCGCCACCGCTACACGCTTCGAATCGTGAGTTCTAGATGGCTCCTCCCTCCTTCTCCTGCCGTGACTTTCGCCGTTGTAAAAGCAAAAGAAAAGAGCCGAAGACAAACAATCCATTGCCCACTGTCGCTTTTATCCACTGTTTGAACTGTAATCTTACAGTATGCAAAGAAGCAAATAACGAAAGAAGCAAACAATCAAACAAACAAACAATCAAACAAACAAACAAACAAACAAACAAACAAACAAACGCGCGAACCCGAACTCGGCTCGAGCCCTGAGCGCGGCTCGGGCTGCTCCGTGAGGCCGGGCCACAGCAGGCTCGGCCGTGGTCGTGAGTGGGTGAGACCCACTCTCGCTCGCCGGCGGCTGCCGCCTGCCGCGGCGGTGGACGCGTCAAGGTGGGCTGGGCTACGTGAAAAGGGCGCACTCCATCCCTCTTTCCCTTGACGGAAAAAACATGGGCCAGGGGCGCTCACGTGACGACCTTGGGGCCGGCGGCAGCAGCACCAGAGACGGCACCAGCGGCGGCGGGAGCGGTAGAAGATCCTCGCGCAGGGGGAGCGGGAGCTCACAGCACCAGAGACGCGACGATTTTGGCAATCGCGAGCAGATCTCTGAGGCCAAGCTCTCAGAGATTGAGGCCTTCCACAGATCCCTTGCCATCGAAAAGACACGTAAACTTCTTGAACATGCGCAAGCGTCTGGAATTGAATCGCTTGCTTTTCAAGAAGAATTGCAAAACGCTGCCGCGACGCTGGACTGTGAGGTGGGTGTCCATGCTGTCTTCGGAGAAGCTATACTTGCATTGCTCAAAGGCAGCAACGGGACCCAGGACACGATAAGTATCTGCCAGGTCGCCACCGCTATTGCTTTGCACTTTTCGTGGCCCGTTCCCGAAACGCTTCGAGGTTCCCTTTTGCAGGAGTCTTCGCTCTTTCTTGATGCTGTTCTCAAAGATGGTTTCGCGAATGTAGGCGACTCACCCTTGTCAACAGCAGAGGGGGCAGCAGCAGGAGCAGCAGCAGGAGCAGCAAAAACAACAACCTCGCGCCAACGCCAAGGCGTCCCGGTCATTTCGGTCGCTCGCCAGCGCGAAGCCGCCACGCTAGTTCTCGCCGTGTGCGAGCTTTGCTGCTCAACCTGCCTTCCAGGGGACTGGCGATGTCTCGACCTGGCCAGCGTCAAGCCAGATCTTCAACCAGAAGGCGCAGACTATTATTTGGTGCTCACATCACAATTTCTTCCCGTTCTCGTCCAAACTGTCCATCGTGTGTGGAATCTGCTCGTGCTGAACGCCGATTCTTCCTGGCTCTCGTGCACGCTCGATGCTGCTCTTCAGGCCAACGGGGCCGCGCTTTACCTTTCGCGCAAATTTCACGGCTGCTCGTCGGTGTTTTCACGCATTTTTGAAGATATGGAGACAGAGACGCACGCTATTGTCGACATCCTTTCTAGCCCAATCGCTCGAGCCCACGCTGACATTGTCATTTCGGCAGCCGCTATATCAACGCTATACTCGAGCAAGTTTATGCTGCGCGCCTTCACCAAAACTGCAGTGCACCAGGTTTGCAGTGTGCTCTGCGAGGAACTCTCTTCGTATTCTTGGGATGACGACCCATGTTCACGCTATGTTGCCACTGTCCCGGACGTATGCGTCGGTGCAATGACTTGCTTCGCGGTCGACGGCACCTTTGCTTTGGACTCCAGACCGCGCCGCGATGACCGAGGCCTCCTCGCTGTGACCGAAGGATTCATTTCAAACGTGATGGACCCCACTCTCCGGGAACACGCCACTGATTACATTGTCGAGAAGTTAACTGCAACGTCTTCTTGCAAGCTTAAGCGTGCTCTCTTTACCGTACTTCGTCGCCTCGACACGAATCTAGACAGAGTTTTTGTACAATACCCCCGCTTTGTCTTCGAGTCGCAATGCGATGATTTAGCCATCAAACAGCAATGGCTCAAGTCGATCGACGCCCATTCGCGTCTCGATCTCTTTCATGCTGCGTGCACCACCATGCCAGAGCTCCACGAACGCGTGCGCTCCAAGCTTGGATCCAGCGAGGCTCTCGTTGTTCTCACGGCGACCATGCTCATTGGCGAAGCACCAACGCTCGGCGACCGGAGAATCGGCCAATTATTAGATATTCTCGGGCTGCAGAGGTCTCCGCCCTTGCCCTGGGCGATGGAGTGTTGCGCCTGGGCCATCCTCGATGCTATTCTGCACCAAGCTCGCACGAGTGGCACACTGAGTCAAGCTGTTAGAGGCGATCTCTTTACAATGCTTGCTCGGCGAGGCATTCGTAACGACGCAGCGGTGAGTTCTGCGCTTGCAAACATCTTCAAAGTGTTGTGGCATCACCTCCTCGATCACGCAGACGCTCGGCAGCTTTTGAGGGCCATCCGAGATGAGATTGATCGCGAATACAAAGCGAAACCTCAAGAAGCGTATGCAACAAAGGTCGAATTCTTCCACGATCTTTTCGCCTCCATGGCGGCATCGACGACAATCGCTACGCTTTGGACCGAATTCAGTCTCGTGGATGACCTCCTTTACTTTGTTAGCGCGTGCCCAGACCGGGAACAGCGTTGCTTAGTTGCACTTCACACGATGCGCACCCTCACTCGTCTTTTGGCGCACAACCGAACCGTTCGTACGAGTCCACAAACTGCTGCCTTGTACGCGGACCTCGGGCCGCTCTTGGTGAAAACTTGTCAGTCTGAGGCTGATGTCGCAAGCGCGCTCTCCGCTGCCTTGGCAATGGCATTTGACGCGAAGCGAGCCTTCACGTATTACGCCAAAACTGGGCGTTTTGCCCATCTTCCTCCAGCTGGAAGCAAACTGATTTTGAACGCCAAGGCCATGGATGTAGTTGTGGTCGTCCTTCTCCACGCCCAAGATTTATATCCGACCCTATTCCGCGCGACTCTTATTGTGCTGCGCGGACTCGTATGCGCGCTCCAAAGTCGCCGCGTTAGCGAGGATCAGGGCTTGCTGCAAAACAGCAGCGAATCAGAAACCAGCACTCTGTATGACGAAGATGAAAGTCCGGGTACACGATTCCACCTTCCGGAATTTGCACTCAAAGATGGCGGCGTCGACGCCCAGGTCGCCGAGATGGACCCCTTTGACTATATTGAGTCCGGCGTAAATGCCTCGGCGCTCATTATTTTACAGCAACCTCTGGTACTGCATTTACTCGCCCGCATCGAGCGCATGGATAGCGAATCCCGACTTTATGCTCTGCAGATCATGGCCGCCCTCGCTTGCGCACAGACCTCGGTGCGCCAGCTCAAGGCTCTGTTCCGGAAGATTTGGACCGTGTCCGAGCAACCGAGCCTCGTCGCTGACCTTGCACGTACTGTAAACTCTGTCTTTGAGCGTGGGCGCTCTTTCTTTTACTTTGCAGGCGTGCAGAGCGGCCTTCGTGTGAACTTCTCCATTTCCCTTCCAGGTGCAGGAAGCCTTGATCTTGAGCACAACCCTGATGTTGACGCGGACACGTCTCCGTCCGCAGATTCTTCATTCTCTCCACCCTGGCCCAGCAAGGACAGTCTCAGTTTCTCGGCTTGGATCCTTTTGCATGGAACAGACTCGAACGCGACTCTTTTCGAAATCTGTAGTCGATCTCGCAAGGAGGGCGTGGGATTTTACGTGGATCATGGCATTCTGACTGTAGCGATCCGCACGCGGGGGCAAACACGGAGTTATCCTGCTGCTTCTGAGATCCAGCCTGCGCGCTGGTATCATGTGGCCCTCGTAATATCGCGTGAGAAGCCAACGGGGCTGTTCGCCGGCAGTGCGCAGGACTATGCCTCCATTTACATTAATGGCAGACCTCGGCTGCGCCAGGAAGGGCGTTGCGGCATCCCGCTCGGAAGCATTGGGTTGTCTTCGTGGACGATCGGTACAAATGCAGACATGGGTTGCACCTTGCATGGGTGCTTGAGCGCAATCAAATTCTGGGCTGCCGCGCTTTCGAGTTCAGACATTCATGCTCTCTGCACGGGTAAGCTGGCTTCCGTGCGGCACAACCATGTTGCTCTGGAGCTAGACGAGCGAGCCTCGGCGCGCGAAGGCAAAGTATTCATGGATGTGAGTCGGCATGCTTCTTCACTCTTTCTGGGGAGGCGCCCCTTTGCGGCACAGACTGCGGACGAGGGTGCCCGTGTTTGCCTGCAACGAGGCGCGCGCAAAGCCATGCTTTCCATTGGAGGGATGCAAGCGGTTTTCCCCTTATTAGCCCTCGAGGGTGGGCCCACGCTTGCCGGTTGTGCTTTGCATCTTCTTGGCAAGCTCGTATCTGTCGGACGCGCATCGGTCGCCGCACGCTCGCTGCTCTCGGACGGTCTCGCAGTTGTTTCTTATTTGTTACGTCGCCTTTCCGCCGATTGCATTGGCCCAGACACCTTGCTTGGCGCCGAGTACCTGGTAGGCAGACTCGAGAACGACCCGGTCCTTCTCAAACAAGGTGTCCGTCAGGTCATTCTCTGCGCAGATATTTGGGCAAAATCAGATACAACAAATCTCGCAGGCCCCATGGTGGAGGCGGCCCGTCGCGCTTGCACGAATCGACCCGAGATCTTCCGTTCGCTTATTGGCGTTGCATTCATTGTTGACGAACTTGTCGGTAGGTCCCGGCCTGTGGTGTTGGGCGTAGCCTCGCAGCCTTCGAACCAGACATCGAGCGACGGAGACGCCCGAAAGCAGACCCCGGCAGAGCGCTTGGGGTCGAAAATGTCACGTAGCGTCATCTTTGACCCAATTTCCGAGGTTTCGCTCGCAGGCATGGCTCTGGAACCTGTGAGCCCCTTGACGCCAGGTCTACAAGGTTTGCAATCGAGCCCTGTTGTTGATGAAGAGGGGAATACACTCGCCTTTCCTGCGTCGAGTTTGCCCTCGCTGCCTCTGGTCGCCCCAGACCGGCATTCTTCGGAAGTGAGCGGCGATGTCTCTGCTCGCCACGGCGGCGAAAACCTCTTCGTTGGAGCCTCTGCGCGCGACAAGGCGCGGGCGCTGTGGACAGACATGACGTATGTATTGGACGCAGGTGCAATGGAGAGGCGACTCGGCACGGAAGCCTCTCTGGAGCTGACTAATATGCTGCAACAGGCCGTGGAAAATATGCGTGTATCGCGAGCGAGTGGCGGCGAAATCATGGCACTCGTTTCGCTCATGTGCAGCGTCCATTTAGACGCTCCTTTGCTCGCCCCCCTGCTCAATAGCTTTTGCGCATTGTCAAGGATCGAGGCTAAATTTGTGGTTCAATGCTTCAACATAGAAATTCCCGTTGAG
The DNA here is from genome assembly GCA_000818945.1 of Schizochytrium sp. CCTCC M209059. Classification (NCBI taxonomy): domain Eukaryota; class Bigyra; order Thraustochytrida; family Thraustochytriidae; genus Schizochytrium; species Schizochytrium sp. CCTCC M209059. Next base: position 362,465 of record KN805379.1, on the reverse strand, counting down.
GATGATGGTCTCGGAGAAAGCGCCGATGAGGCTTCTTCTGTGGCCTCGGTGAACTCGCAGTCCTCGATTTCTTCAGGCTGGGAAGATGGTTCGCCCGCTCGCGTACGTAATGTTGCCGCGGACGTTCTTATTGCGCTGATGGCCTCGCAAGACCGGGCCACAGTGCTTGCGGCTCTGGAACTCTTTCGTATCTTACGCTCCCGACAAGCCCTTCAAACACAGCAACTAGCGTCCACTTGGACTGCAATAGCCTCCATTCTGGCAGGCTCGGTGGCCTCACGAGACCTCGCATGGGAACACCACGAAGAGAACTTGAATGCTCTTCTCGTAAAGACTGCCGATCTTGCAGTGGTATGGCGTGGTCAAGAGCGAAGCTTGGGGTTCCCCAAAGCCCTTCAGGTCCTCCTCTCTGGGGTCATTGCGCGGCTGTCTTGCGGGCCCCGCAAGCAGCACGGCCTCAATGAGCTCTGGGGACTCGTTCAATCACAAGATAACTGGAAGGCATTCTTGCAAGTACCACACTGGCAAATGCATTTGGTTGAGGCTGCCTGTTCCACCATTTCCCAGTGTAACGATGGCGGCCCTTGTGCGTGTTTTACGCGTGTGGTGACCATCTTTGACTTTGTGCATTGCAAAGAACTTTTGCAAATTGCGACGGACGCAGCACGCCGGCCTTTGTCCAAAGCAACAATTCTTGCAGGACCCACTGCGCTCGAGGGAACGCTCGAGATTATTCGCGCGCTGGACGCTGCGGAAGCCTCGTCCGTTGTGAGGCGGCACCTTGGGGCTCTTGTTAGCCTCGGCGCCGTTGCAAAATCGAGAGAGAGGCTCCGGGCCATGTCTTCCGACGACAAGCTGACGATTGGGCATAATATGGTAACCCTTCTTTCCAGGGTCGTTGCTGCATCCATGGCACCCTTTCCGGAGGGACCGCATCCCTTTGCAGGAATGCAATATGGTGGTGCCGGCGCAGGCGAGGTTGGTTCTGAGGACCTCTGGATGCAAGCGTTTTACACACTTTTGGCGGTCTTGGATGACCTCGACGTCTCGCCTCTGTCGTTTGGGCCGAGAGGACACGATGCGAATCTTTATAGAGGGGCGTCAAGCGGACCCACTTCACGCGCAGGACAGAACGACAAGTCCTCCTCTGGGAAGCCGACCCGGAGAGCTGCCGTTCATAATCCTACGAACTGCCGTTGCAAGTGCTGTGTGCTTCGTCTCGAGTTACAGGCACCAGTAATTACTATGTTGCTTGCAGTCCCTGCAGCATGCTTGCGTGCGCCACAGGACACGCAAGTTCCCGCTCGCGTTGAGCTGGAGCGCGCACTATCGGCTCTTTCCCTTTTGCTCGACCACGAGGCTTCGCTAACGGTAGACTCCTTGCGGTACATGGCTTTGGAAATGGACGCGTTGAACGAATATCTTACTGCGAACCCTCGCCCCGACCTAAGCTCGCGCATCGACGTGCCTGATGTAGTTTCTCGTTTTGCCGAGCGCTGCAAGGTCCGGATGCAGCGTGAGGAGAATGCGCTTGCGCTCATTGGTGGTGGCCCAACAGGTGAAACGCCGGCGTCCATGCTCGCGCGCAGGCTCTCGCGCGTGTCACTTCAAGCGCTAGGCTCCGGAACGTATCGCCCAGATCGCGATGTTGCGCGGTGGTTGCGGCAGCTTCGTGCTGATACGGCGCAATTGCGTCGGAGAGAAATCCGCCAGCGTGAGAAGAAAAGTGTCATCTCGAAAACGCGGGAGAAGCATGCTCTTGCAACGTGGTCCAACGTCCTCCGGCAGGTGGCGCACGAGCGAGGAACGTGGGGCGAAGGCCGGTCCAGCGACGTTCGTTTCAGCAAGCTCGACGTTTGCGAGACCTCCCATACGCGACTTCGCCTTAAAATTCGGGCCAATCCAAGTGCCAATGATCATCGCGAGGCGTCCTCAAGATCTCGGCCGTCGCGTCTCATGGATAGGGCCAAGTCCAAGGCTGTCCCTGACAGTAACAAGAGCGGCCAGGATGCTGGTTCAGTCTCAAGGCAGGACGCGGGAGGCGAGCGCCATGCAATGCACGAGCGAAACGAGTCTGAGGCCGGTTCGAGGCTGAATCTTTTTCGTGAACTTCAAGAAGCGCGTGCCATTGGTGTCACGGTGTCGAGTGGGGCACTTGCAAAACGCCCGCTCGAACACAGCTCGTCCGATCTAAAGCATACGCATGCTCTCGATGAAACGTCGACACGGAGTCTCGAGGCACCCAAAACACCTCCGAGACGGCCCGTGGGCCATCCGCGTCGCGCCTCGGCTGGTGAAGCTCTCTTCCACGACGACGTATGTTTGATTGCCCCGATGGGATCGGTGCCTGGACGGCTTGAGATCTTCAATACATTTATTCGTTTCATGCGCGACCAGAGCGAACACCGAGCGGATGGCGCTGTGGGCGTGGGCAAGCGCTGGTTTCTGTCGCAGGTCCGCCGAGTGCAGCGGCGGCGCGTAAATATGCGCTGGACCGGCCTCGAGATATTCACGGGCACGACGGAGCGCAAAAGCTACCTTTTCGACATTGGCAGCGGGTCGGACCGCTGCAACGTGGCCGCCAAGCACCTCGGTCGGCTTATTGAGCAGGATGACGCATCGTGGACACCATCAGAGCGCGCCGCGCGTTCAGGTGCACAGGAGGCTTGGATCGAGGGCCGGCTTTCTAACCTCGAGTACCTGATGATCCTTAACGACTTTGCAGGAAGATCATACTCTGACTTGGCCCAGTATCCGGTCCTGCCTTGGGTCCTGGCAGACTATACGTCGGAAACGATTGATCTTGAGAAACCAGAATCCTTTCGAGACCTTCGTTTTCCTATTGGTGCACAAACCGAGGCAAAGCGAAGTGAGCTCCGCAGCAAGTTCGAAGACTCGACGCGAGATTACCGCAATATCTCGCCGGTAACCTCTTCCCAAGGGGGGCTCTTTCGCTGGCCATTGTTGAGCAGCGCTGAGGATCGCCAACTGCAGGAACAAAAACATGGCGACGTGAATGTTCTTCAAGGCCCACCATGGCACTTTGGAAGCCACTATTCTTCACGCGGATCCGTGCTGTGGTATCTGTTGCGTCTTGAACCCTTTACAACGTTGCATATTCAGCTTCAAGGCGGCCGCTTCGATCATGCAGATCGTCAATTCGACTCTATTGCCATGGCGTTCGACTTCGCAACGCGAGTGAGCCCTCGAGAGTTGCTGCCAGAGTTCTTTTGCAATCCCGAGTTCCTTCGCAACAGCGCTGGTTTTGACTTGGGCACCAAGCAGGACGGCACCCGCATTGACGATGTCATTCTGCCGCCATGGGCAAAAACCCCAGAAGACTTTATTCGAACGAATCGCGACGCTTTGGAAAGTGCTCACGTTTCATCTCACTTGCATCATTGGATCGATCTCACGTTCGGTAACAAGCAGCAAGGCCCAGAGGCCGTGGAGGCGGTCAATGTATACTTTCACCTCATGTATGAAGGTGCGGTCGATCTCGACTACCTTGAACGGGTGCGACCGGACCTGCATCGCACGGTGCAGCGGATGGTTGAGGAGTACGGTCAAAGCCCGCCTGTGCTCTTTGATCGCCCCCACTCGCAACGGCGCAAGCGCTTGCCAATGTATCGCGGCATCAGCAACGGCGACGTTCCTACTGCAGCCAAGTGCGATAATGCACGTTGGGTGCAGACTTTAATTCGCCAACCATCCTTTAAAGACGATCCAATTGAATGGTCTTCGCCCGTCTTTAATATTGGCGTTGTGTCCTCACTCATACCATTCGGTTTAGGAGGCAACAAGCGCTACGAGCTCATTGAGCATATGGGTCGGCAATATGACGTGCGACATGTTCTCATGGTCACGCAACGTCAGATTGCAGTCATGGTGTACATTATTTCTGCAAAACGGGAGTTTGCGAATCCAGCAGAGATCTTCACGACCTGGGAGACCCTGGGCCAAGTTGGGGGCCTCCGTGCTGAGCGATACCAGCTTACGTTCGGCGCTGCGCGGCAGTGGGGAGGCTTTGCTTGTCTTCCGGGTCTCTGCAGGGACAAAGTCACTCACGCAGGTCTCATTGATCGTGGCCTTTTGGATGGGCGTCGAGTGACCCCTAGCGTGCACGGCGTAGCTGGCGCCGTTGCAGCCGCAATCTCTGTTGATGGTGGAACGCGTGAAGGCCACCAAGGGCTGGGGCCCAATACACCAGGCAAGGGTGCGCGGTTTTCCAAGCACACACGAGCGATGCTGTCTGCGTCCCCAGGTGCAGCGCCAGCATTTTACGGTGAAATGAACGACGCAACGGGGACTCCCTCTTCGTCTTCTTCTTCGCCTTTACCATCATCACTTTCCACCTCGCCTTCGTTCCCTGGAACTTCACCCTCGATGGCGTCCGTAACATTGAGTTCTGTAGGCGCGACGTCATCGTCGATAGCAGGAGCTGCGTCCGCAGACGCGACGCTGCTGTCGCCTTTGCCAGCCGTGAATATGGTGTCGTCCGGTCACACGTCTGCGGGCGTTTCGGGGCCCGTCAAAGCACTTGTCGGAGCATCGGAGATTCCAGCGGACGCACGAAATCTCTTACGAATGATGGCTGTTGGCTCATACGACAACTCGTTCCGTGTGTCAACGTTTGACTGGGCACCAACCGCTGATGGAAGCGTGCTCTTTGGCTCGCTTCCTCCTCGGCATCCTTTTGTGCGCCGTCAAGACAGCAAGTTGAGTCAGGATGAAGTCTTCAAGATGCATACGGACCTGACGACGTGCGTTGTTGCTTCGGAGGACGGTGCTTACGTATTAACAGGATCAGCAGACTGCTGCGTCTTTGTTTGGAGAGTGCACCGCGAGACCTTGGTCCTCGACAACGTTTTGCTCGGGCATGATGACGCGGTGACGAGTATCGCCGTGAGCGCTGCGTTAGACCTCGTGGTGTCAGCGAGCCTCGACGGGACATGCATCGTGCATACGCTTGAGCAGGCCAATTACGTGCGTTCTTTGGGATTCACGGCGCCGAAACCTGCTGCTGGGAACAATGTCGATAAAGACTTTCCTGCGGGAAGCTCGGCTAGTGATCTGTCGGACGATGGCAACGGCCCAGCCGTGGTCGTGGACAAGACTTCTGCGTTGTGGGTGGGTATCGCGCCTTCGCTGACCCCTTCCATTTGTGTATGGCATGCGCCGACGCAGTCGCTAATTTCTTATTCTGTGAATGGGCGGAAACTTGGCGATTATGTCTCGCCGGTGAATTTGCTCTACTTTACATTTTCCCTCGATGGCGAACTACTCGTTTGTGTGACAGAGAGGTCCACGGTCTTGGTGCTTAGGTCGCACTCGATGGAGCTTCTTCAGGAAACCGAGCCGTCCGCGCAAAAACCGACGTCTATCACAGCGCTGGACGCAGCGCCACTGCATCGCTTTCTTGTGTCTTTGAGTGACGGCAGTTTTGGCGTTCTTCATGTAGGTGACTCTAAGCAGTTTTGATCGTCCTTTCTGCAAGATATTCTACTCTTTGTTTTTGTCCTTTCTGCAAGATATTCTACTCTTTGTTTGTCTCATTGGTAAGAGTCTCAAAGGCAGATGAATTCTGCGGATAAATGTGTTGTGTACAAAAGCGAACAAGATTGTATACCGGTTGCTGAGCCATGTTGCATCATGCACTTTGCGTCGTAATTTCGTCGCACGTTGTTCATCAAGGAAGCAAGCGCCATGCGTCTTGCGTCGGATGATCAGAATGGTCGCGTATGGAGAGGGTAATCATTTGTGACCAGGAGGGGTCTGTCAAAAGCCCACCCACCTACAGGCTTACCGGCTCTCTGCTTGACTTCCTCGCGCACGCCAGGCAAGCGGAGTTGAAATCACCAAGCGCTCCTTGGGCCGATATACGCAAGACGGCTTGAAACCACTGCTTGTATTACCCAATAGAAACAATCACCGTTGCGTCTGTGTTTCGCACGTGCACGAGTTTCTTTTCGCTTCCCTGTATCGGTCGCACTACATAGCCTACTGGCCCCGGTTTCTCCTTTTCTAATAAATCGGATCCGGTTTGCGGATGGCAAAGCTTGAACTTTCGTTCTTGACCACAGAGCATTCCGGTCCACGAAGTACGCTGCGCGCAGGGCCGCGTACACCATGGAAGCCGAGGGCGCGCCGATGGTTGAGGACGGCCTTAGCTATCGCGCGCGGAAAGAGGCCTTCGTCAGCGGACTCGAAGGGACGTCGATGCTCGAAGTAGCTCTGGTGGTGAGCGTAGTGCCAGTGGGACTTTGGCTCGCAGACCTTGCGGTGCGAGCGCTTCAGCTGCGAGGAAGCACGTCGATGGCAAGACTCCTCGTGGAGTTCTGCTGCCTTGTCACACCGCTCCTATTGAGCATGACGCTGGAGACCAGAGCCTTATCAAGTAAATTTGTAGATCAATTGGGCCTCGTTGTTGCAACGGTTGCTTCAGGTGTGCTCCTTCGCTGGCGCAAGCATGAACCAGAAATGGAGGCCCCGGTCGCGGAGCATGCTGCCGGACACGTGACTGCATTCCGCTCAGGCCTTTTGCTCATGACATGCACTGCAATTTTAGCCGTCGACTTTCCTGTCTTTCCACGACGTTTCGCAAAGACGGAAACCTATGGAACGGGACTCATGGACGTTGGTGTCGGGGGATTCGTTGTCTCTAATGCGATCGTTCTTGGCCTCGATGGCTCGTACGAGACGCTCAAGCTAACGATGTGGCGCGCAATCTCTTCAACTGGAGTCTTAGTGACCATTGGCCTTGCGCGTTTGGCCCTTACGAAAAGCGTAGACTATCAAGAACACGCTTCGGAATATGGCTTGCATTGGAACTTTTTCTTCACGCTAGCAGCTGTCTCTCTCGGAAGCAGTGTCCTTTATGGTGCATGTCTGCCTCGTTGTTTGGTGCGGCGTCCAGGTTTGGTCGGATTGATGCTTCTCGGGCTCCATCAAGTGCTACTTTCGCAAGGCGGCCTCGAAGCATGGGTCTTGCATTCCTCGCGCGACAATCTCTTGTCGCAGAACAAGGAGGGTCTGACCAGCGTGATCGGATATCTTTCACTTTTTTCTTTGGGCATTGAGTTAGGCCGCTTTCATGCATCGCCAAAGGAAGAAGATGCTCAGAGAACCCCTGGCGCGCTCATCTGGTATCACCTCTGGTGCGCCGCGGCACTCTACGCGGGAACGCTATGTTCGACCGTATGGCTAGGACCCGTATCGAGACGGCTTGCGAATGCTGGGTATGTGTTGTGGACACTTGCTCTTTCGCAGCAGCTACTCGCGCAGGTGCTCTTGCTGCAAGTCGCTTTGCCGCCTCCTCTGTGCCTCGGCTCGAGCCCGGGACTTATTGCGGAAGCCATCAACTACAACCAGATTGCCGTTTTTCTCTTGGCAAATCTTCTCACGGGCGCCTGCAACCTTGGAGTACGGACTCTCGACACCAAGAACGAGCTCGCGGTGAACATTTTGTTCCTTTATCTCTTTACGGTAATTGCTGTGGCGTATGGTCTCTATTGCCTGCGACAACGTGTCAAACCAGCGCATGCGTTGCGATTCTTGGTCTCTCGCGAAGCTAGAGCGACTGCGAAGACGCAGTAGGCGACAAGCTTCCTTTCTTGGTGACTGAGCCCTCTTGAATCATGTCAAGAGTCCACGTCTCTGACAAAATGCAAATTTCTACGGCGCTTGTGGTTCCATTCGTGTCTGCTACTGCAAAGATATCCTTTGAAATCTCAAGGCCAGAGTAAACTGAAATGGAGAGCGTTTCGGGTGTACCTTCGAATATAAGGAGGCCCGATTTACGTGCGAATTGGTCTGTACCTGAGATTCGCCACGCTTGATCGTCAATAACCTCCTGTACAATGCGTCCGTCTGCGAGCGCAGTGAGATGTATGGTTGTGCCGATAAGAAGAGCACCGTCGGCTGCCATTTGGCTAGCGCAGACGCCATGAGGACGGAGTTCGGTAACATCCCCGACACGATAGCGACGCAAGTGCCAGAAATCGAACATGTCACGCTTGGCTGTAATTTTGGCTCGAGAAGTTGTCCAATTGACAAAGGCTTTAGCAACATGGAGTGCCGGGTTCAAAGGATCATTCACCGCAAAAGCCCGTGGCGGGAGACCAGGCATCATGACATCTCCGACTGGAGCACCTCGGAGCGGCGTCGCAGGTAGAACACCTAGAGCAAGATCCTTGCGATCCGCCTCCAAGGTAGACATGTTGTCTGTAAAGAGGAGAAGACCGCCCGTAAGACCGAGAATCGTCACCTGAGTCCGCACTTGATCCTCCGTGATGACGCTGCCGGCCCGCCGAAGCACAAGGCAATCTGGATCGCTGTGTTTCCAAAGTGTTCCATGCATGAAGTAGCGCGTCATGCTGCCCCAAAGTGCGTTCCGGCAGCACGGAATGGCCCAGTCAGACACAAGGTACCGCTCGCGACCCGGAAGCCATCGTTCTGCGGTGTCGCACGAGACGCGCATGGCGTCAAAGACGCCCGATTGCGCCGAGGGAAGAAGAGGCGCACCGCAGCCAAGAAGGTACGACTGCGGGCCGATCCCGCGACGAATCGCTTTGACCCCTGCAATATAACTTTCCACGCGCGTCTGGTCGGTTGCATACCTTCTTCGACCTTCGCGCATGCCCGCTGCCAAGAAATCGATTTTGAAAAAGGCCCAATTTTTGGCAAGCTCTTGAAAGGTCTTGGTCAGATGCTCGAGGACCTCGGGAATACTGAGGTCAAGAATGTACATGACCATGCTCGCTATCGAACTCTTGCAGCTGCCGTTTTTACGACGTTTCCAGGCCGGGTTGACGTGACCGACGACAGGTTTACCAGATTTGACATTGCGCAAGACCCAATCCGGGTGCTCACGGTAGACGAGCGACGTCTTGGACACGAGAAATGGGGCGATCCAGAGTCCCGGGGTGAAGCCTGCGCTACGAATTCGCCGCGCGACACGGGCAAGCTCTTCTTCGCCAAAAGCCGCTCGCGTTTGTAGCCAGTCGCCCGTATTGAGCTGGAAGCCATCATCGAGCTGGAAGACGTCGATGGATCGAGCGACGGCCTCATCAGAAGTAATTGCAGTGAGTACCGTGTCCACATCTGCGCTGGTGACGTTTTCGTAGTACTCGTACCAGCTCCCCCAGCCTACAGGAGCCCGCCCGAGCTCGCGAAGTGGGGAAGCAAGCTCGAGCGCTGCGTCTCCTGCAGCCGTATCCTGGACGAGCTGGACGCGTTGGGCAAATTCTTCGACAAGAGCCTGCGTTGTGCCGGCAGAAGCCATCCAGAAATTCTCCTGCGCGCTGCTTTGAACGCCGGGAATACCAAAGTCGATAAAGCATCTGACCTGGTGCTGGGGCTGTCTGCCCGTGCCAAGCCATTGTTGACTTACCCAAAAAGAGACGACGCCCCGTCTGCACGATGTTCCTCCAATGAGCAAAAGAGCGGGAGGAGTTGCCGCTGTGTCGTCTGACGTTGCGTTTGCTTGTTCGCTTTGTACGACAAGAAAGCCATGTGACTCAACACCTCTGCCCTTTTGGCGCCATGCTTCATTGTCTGTATCTTGGAACATGCCAGACAGCCCGAACTTGCTCGCAATAGACTTCTGCCGCGCTCCATCTACAGGATGCGCTGCACTCAGGTTCCACGTTTGGTAGCCCTGCGTGAAAACCTTGGACATTTTCAAGTTGCTGTAGCTGTTTCCCATCTCATGCTCCTCGAGGGAGGAGGCCTCCCGAATTCGCAATTCAACGCGTCGGATTCGATTGGTGCCGGCTGTGCAGACCTCTAGGCCGCGGTCAGGGTCGAGTTTGAGCAGGTCGCCCGTGGCGTCGCCGTCCTTTGCCCGAAACTCGACGCCCTCCTCGCCTGCTTGTTCGACCTCGCCGAGTCGCACAGTGGAGACGACGCCCGAGTCCCCGTCTTGACGCGTCACGAATGCCTCGACGAAGAGCGAGACCGTCTTCTCCGCCGGGGCGTCGAAGTCGACCCTCGCGAAGCCCTCCGGCCCGGCGTGCAGGCGCGCAGGCGAGCACGTCTCCATGGCCCTGGTCGTCTCGTCTCGCGCGTTCTGACAAGAACGGCTTGGGCCCTCAACGCAATGGCAATGCAATGCGGTGCAATGCGAGCGCTCACTCGCTCACCCGCGCAGCTTCTGCCGCTGTCGCAAGCGCTGCTCGCGCGGCGCAGGTGGCGATCACCCAGGGTCTCCGCGCGTCGCGTGGGCGGCGGCCGAGGCGGGTTGGGGTTTTGCGCGAGATTTCATCGCTCGCGGGCGGATGACCCGGGTGGGTGGCACGATCACGAGGCTTCAGGAGAGGAAGACAGCCAGATGCCGTCGTGCCAGCGCACACTCTGAGCAAAGACATTCCATCGATCAGACATTCCGGGAGGCAGACAGACCACTGGCAGTCGAGGTACGTACGAAAGAAGAGTTCGCGCGCCAGGAAACGCAACGGTGGTGGCCGTAGAGGAAGAAGTGGTGGGTGCTCGAATATGTTGATGGAAAAGATGGTTACTAAAGGTGCTGCTTGCTTGGGTAGAAAAAAAAGACTTAGCTGGAGGAGAACTCGAAGGAAATCTGGCGTGCGATGCGGCGATAGCTCTCGTGGAGAGCCTCGGAAGACTTGCTCGTGGCAAAGAGGCGGTGCTTGCGGTTGTGCCGATTACTCTGCAGAGAACGCAGATTGACGCCCTTGGAAAGAGGAAGACTAAATGCTCGGGCATAGATGCGGCCGTAGCGCATGTCCATGCGCACGCGGTCCCATGCATTGAGGGCATCACGATGAATTTCCGAGGCGGAGCGATCATAACGCGAGTCGGTGTCGTTGGCAGATTCGTTCTCGTCCTCCTCCTTGGAGGTCGTGAGCACGAGCAAAAGGTTGATGAGGAGCTGCCACACAAGACTACCAGCACCAATGGCGACGCAAACGAGCCATTGCTGCCAAGAGAGACCGCCACTGGCAAGATTGACAGCGAGGCCACCAAACTGAACAATGACGACCTGAGCGACGACGGTGGTGGCGACGATACCAACAAAAAGAGGGTTCTTGAAAATGCCAGAAAAGACATTCCACTCGGACCATGTAGTACGAAGCATTTCAACCGACTGGAGACGACGCGCGTTGAGCTCGTTGAAAAAGGTGAGCATAACAAAGATGTTAAAGAAGACGGTCCAATGCATTGAGGCGGACTTGGGCTCGTACTTGATAGGGGGCGTCATGGGAAGAACTTGCGGAAAGTAGAGAACCGTCAGCTGAATAGCAATCTGGTAGAGGCCCTGTCCGCAAATGTTGAAAATCATAACGCGCGAAATGACGCCGCGGTGCTTTCCGTACGGCGGGCGCTCGAGAAGCTCCGGGGTCGGTAGCTCGGTCGCCAGAGCCAGAGATGCGAGACTGTCCATGATGAGATTGATCCAAAGCATTTGCACGGCGCTGAGTGGGCTTTCGTTATAGCTGAGGGCACCGACAACGGCAAGAATGATGGCCGCGAGGTTCACAGTGAGCTGGAACTGGATGAACTTTGCGATTGAGTCAAAAACGTTGCGTCCCCAGGATACTGCAGCGACGATGGCATCGAAGCTCGAAGAGAGGAGAATGATATCGCATGCCTGTTTGGCCGTTTCGGTGCCAATGCCCATGGCAAAACCGACGTCAGCGCTCTTGAGAGCAGGAGCATCGTTTGTGCCGTCACCCGTGACGGCAACTACCTGATAATCTGGAAAGATGTGAATGTCGTGCTCGCGTACGAGACGGTTGCAGCGAGCCTTGTCGGCAAACACACGACTGGCACGCAGCCCGCGCACGAGAGCAAGTTTGTCCTCGGGCTGGCAGCGCGCCAGGACGCGAAGCGTGGGCCAGAGCTCGTCGAATTTTTTCTGATCCATGATCTTGTTGCCCGATTTGTCGAGCTTGAACGGCGGAGCCATGGCCTCGGTAGCCTCGTGCTTTTCAAAATCAAAAACTCTGCGGCGTACATTTTCCTTCTTGGAGTCCTTGATGTGCACGCGCTCGTCAAACTCGGCGCCAGTCATGGCGAAATTGGGTTTGGGCTTGTTCTCTGATTCAAAGTCCTTTTCGCGAAGGATGCCACATTGGCGCGCGATCGCAACCGCAGTCGTGAGAGCATCGCCTGTGCACATGCGCACATCGATGCCGGCGCGGCGGCAGGTCTCGATGGCGCCCGGCACAGACTCGCGCAGAGGGTCTTCGATGCCCACAAGCGACACGAGCGTGAGGTCTTTTTCGAGGTCGCCTGACTTGGAATCGGACCAACCGCCGCTGGGCTCGTCCTTGATGTCACGGTAGGCGAGGGCCAGCGTCCGCATGCCCGCCTTTTGGTATTCCTCCACGGTGGTGTCGTACTCCTTGCGAGCACTGTCGTCAAGCGACTTGGCTTCGAATTCTTCACCCTTTTGCATGGCTTCCTTGTTGCAGACGGCCATAATCTGCGCCGGGGCGCCCTTGGTGAAGAGGCGGTACTTGCTGCCATTGCTTGCAGGGGACTTGAGGCGCACAATCCAAGACATCATCTTGCGTTCGGAACTGAAGGGAACCGATGAGACACCCCAGTCCAAGTCGGAGCCTTCCTCGGCGTACGATGAGCGAAGCTGTGAGGCGTCGTCACCAAGTTGTGCTGAAAGCTTGAGCAGAGCACACTCGGTAGGATTGCCCTCGTACTCCCACTCGCCGTTATTGCACTTGGCACGGGAAGTTGATGCAGAGTCGAGAATGGAGATTTCACCAAAGAGACGAAGAAGCGGCTTGGATACCTTTTCGCGCTTCAAGACGTCCGCGAGGCTTGAGACATCCTTGTCGCCCGACTTGTAAGCATATGATTCACCGCCAATGATGGCACGCATCACGGTCATTTTGTTCTCTGTCAAAGTCCCCGTTTTATCGGAGCAAATCGTCGTGGCGCTGCCCATCGTTTCGCAGCTGTCCATGTGCTTGACCTGGTTATTGTCGCGCATCATGCGGCGCATCGAGATGGCCAGCGAGAGCGTGACAGCGAGGGGAAGTCCTTCGGGCACGGCAACAACGAGGACAGTGATGCCCGTAATGAAGAAGCGAAGGATTGTGGCAAGATCCTCGGCCCTCCAGACGCGCTCGCAAGCGTCTCCTGTCCAGGTGCACTGTTCAGCGCAGGTCTTGCTGCTAGTAAAGTCGTCGCAGCCGCCACCCATGATCCACTGTTCCACGATCCACTTGCCAAGCATGACGACAAAGACAATGACTGCAACGATCATACCGCCCTTGCCAATATCCACCGCAAGTTGATCGAGCTTCTCCATGAGGTCGCCGCCTTCTTGCCCGCTGCCAAAAGTGAAGAATTGACGGCACCATGCTTTGCACGAGGCCCCACCGCAGCAGCCGCCGCCGCCGCTCTTGTCTTCGTCATTACTAGCACGACCTTCCTCGATATCTCCTTCGCCTTCGGCATCGTCGTCCGCGGTCGTTGGTGTGTTGTCGCCCTGTTCGCGAAGACGGGCGAGAATTTTGCCTTGCATGCTGTATCGGCCTACAGCAACGACAAGCATGCGACCGGAGCCGTGCATGACGTTGGTTCCGGAGACAATAAAAGGGTTTGCGGGCTTGTCTGCATCTGCACGGAAGGCGCCCTTCTCCAAGAGGGTCGTTTCGCCGGTGAGAGCGCTCTCGTCCATCTTGATGTCTGTGCCCTCCAGGAGCAGACCGTCGGCAGGGACGATGTCGCCGACGGCAAGACGCAGGATATCACCCACCACGAGCTCGCGGGGGTGTACGGTCTTGGAGTCTCCGCTGCGAATAATTTGAACTTTTTTGTCATTGTCCAGATCGAGCTGTTGCTGTCGGAACTCGGATTCCTTGGAGTAGTCGGTGATGGCTGCGACGTTGATGACAATCATGACAGAAACGAGGATGCTTGTGCCCTCGATCCAGCCGTGCTGGAAGTCCCGCTCTACCGCCAGGCCGAGGATGAGGGACACAATGGCTGATGCGATCAACATGATGATGGTCATGTCTTGGAGGCCCTCGTAAAGCAGCATGCAAAAGTTTGGTTTTGGTGGGAGCTCTACGGCGTTGGACCCGTACTTTTCGCGCTGGTCCTCATAGTCAAAGTTCTCGCCGAGTCCGCGCGACGGGTCATCGCACCCCAGTGCGTTGGCGACGCCCTTGGTTCCTCCGAACGCCTTGACGAACCCAAACTGCGCATGGGCCACCATGTCTCCAAGCCCTTCCGGGGACATCTCGTACCCCTCCTTCTTCGCGTACGAGACATTCTTCACCTTGGCGCTGCCGCTGCCGCCGCCGCCGCCATTCTCGCCATTCCTCCCGCGCTGCTCCAGGCCGTACTCGCCCCGGCTTCGGCTGCTGCTGCTGCTGCTGCTGCTGCTGCCCAGGAGCGGGCGCTCCTCATCCCGCTGCTGCACCATCCCGCGTACGTGCGTGCGTGCGTGCGCGCGCGCGCGCGTGCCTCGCGCAGACCGACCTCTCGATCGGGCTCTGCCGCGCCGCGCCCTCCGCGCCCGCGCCTGCACCTGCCCGGCGCGACGTCCAGCGCCAGAGCCTCGCCGCAGTGAGTTGGATACGCCCCGTTGCGGCTCTGCTCTGCTCTGCTCTGCTCTGCTCTGCTCTGCTCTCTTTCGCGCGACCGAAGATCGAGATGCGCGGGCGTCTCTGTCTCTATCTTTCTTTCCTCCGCCTGCAGACCGCGCGCGGCGCCGCCCGTCCGCGCCCGGGGCCACCGCGGCCGCGGGCGCGAGGCC